>JAPPVO010000031.1:43040959-43156980 GCA_030407325.1 Camellia japonica | reverse complement strand
TTTCAGGGCCTGCTATGCCTTCTCTAACCAAATTAATGACATTCTAGCAACAATTCAAATAAAGTTAAACAAGTTAATAAGGCTAAACAAGTGTGGTAAAGCATTCAAAGTGTACTCCATGTGAATAAGGCTAAACAAGTTAAAATAAGGCTAATGTTCTGTTTTAGTCTAATGTGAATAAGGCTAAAATAAGGCTAATGTGAATAAGGCTAAACAAGTTAATAAAGCATTCAAAGTGTACTCCATGTGAAATTCTAGATTTTTCCTTCTTTCCATGCTCCACACAATTTCATTTATACAGAACTTCATTATTCCATTAATGTTCTGTTTTAGTCTCTTAGGAAATGAAAATGTTTTGGCCATATCCTTGGAAACAAAAGAAAATTATGTTCCTTGATTGTAAATGCGTAAATTCATGAATTTAGGAACTCCATTAGTAAGAATTTGATAAAGAAAAACATTTAAAATGTAAAAAGGATGGGTAAATTCAACACTTATAGCCATCCATTGGGTGTCTTTGGTTTGTGTTTGTAGAGTAGTTTTTGAGATAAAAAAGTACAAAAACTTGTTTGGTTTGCCGTTTTCTAAATATTCTCTCTAAAATAACTTTGGGTTTTTTTGTAGAGTGGTTTTTGAGATAAAAAGTACAAAAACTTATTTGGTTTGTCTTTTTCCAAATATTCTCTCTAAAATAACTTTGTTTTTTTTTTGTAGAGTAGTTTTTGAGATAAAAAAGTACAAAAACTTGTTTGGTTTGCCTTTTTGTAGAGTAGTTTTTGAGATAAAAAGTACAAAAATTTGTTTGGTTTGCCTTTTTTACAAACATGTTTCAAAAGCAATCCTAAAAATTGGATAACCAAACACATTTCTGAGAATTTTTTTAGGAAAATCTGTTTGGTCTGATTACTCTTAAAAAAGTGTTTGTAGAGTATGTTTCCAAAAAAATTCTCCCAAAATCAAACCAAACAAGGCAAATATAAAATGAATTGGTTTGTTCAGGTGTAGCTGGATTTGAGGATTATGAGGATTACTAAAATGTGGGTTGAGTGGTGTGAGACCATATATCTGTGGGTTTATACTAATTTTATCTTTTGTCTATCTATGTGTATCTTCTATTGCAGGTACAAGAGGGAGTATTATGAGTTTAATTGTTATGTGGTTCGTAAAAGTGGATTGAGTGTAATGAGACCAAAATTGTGTGTAGATTCCCCCAAGTACCTGCTTTTCTTGATGAGTTTGAGGCACATTTGTGGGTTGAATGACTTAGGAATTCATTGTGTGGTGAGATTTGGTGCATGTTTTGTATTATCAAGATATGATGTCATAGTGTACCGATTCATTTTAGTTATAATTTTGTAGAACTCACCAAGGTGGTGCTAGTGTCACTGTATAACTACATGTAAACCTGCATCATGTGCTTAAGGTGTATGATTGCTAAATTATTTGTTTACTCTCACGCAAATATTTGTTGTTTTGGTATCCAGAAGTTCATTCTTTAATAACTTATGAAAAGAGTTAGCTATGTAGCCTTTATGAGCCATAGTCTTATCTATAGTTGAATCTTGTTTCTGATATATGTTTTCCATGATTATGCATGAATCTACTAACAAACAAATACACCATGATTCAGATGATGGCTTTATTAGATGGAATTTATACTTTTTTGGTTCTTGACTGGTTTGCAGAGTTGGTTAGAACAAAGTTCCTTTTCAATGTAGAGTTGTGTTTGTTGGTGCAGATATATTGAAACAGAAGTAAAAAAGCCTACTTTTGTTGGCCATGAGACTAGATAAAAATAAAAATATAAATATAAATATAAAACAAGCATTAAATTTCAATGCATCTTAGATTTTGGCGGTTCCTAAGGTGAATCAGTGTCCTCATACGATTTTATACTTATATGCATCAACAATACTTGGACAACCAAAAGCAATTTATGCTCACAACCTATGTTGACAACTAGCTTACATCTAAATATTTTAGTGATCCTTGTTCTTTAGAATCTACGAAAGTATTTGATTGCAAAATGTGTCAAGAAAAGCCTGCCATAATCCCCAAAATCGGGTTTAATTTTCTATTGGTAAGAGTATGTGTTTCTGTTTTAGTATCATGCTATAGTGTGTGTTCCGGAGTAGTTTTTTTAATTCTATATCATTGGCTATGGCCCTTGTGGGTAATCTCACTGGCTATAGTCATGAACTTTCATGATATCCTATTGTTCAACATCAGGATGATAGGATCTCCCTCTTTCTCTCTCTCCCTCTCTCTCTCTCATCTCTCTCTCTCTCTCTGTGCACACGTCTGTGGAGATAGACCAGCTGCTCTCTATCGACATGGGCGAGAAAGAAACACTAAAATCTTACAACAATTGGTATTGGGAGACTTTTAATCAAATTGGAGATTGCCCCACAAACCTAGCTATCGCATAGTACAAACGGGGTCTACCTGCGGGCAATAAATTGAGGGATTCAATGACAATGATGCCATCCCTCACAATGGAGGCCTTAATGGAGAGAGTACATCAACACATCAGGGTAGATTAAGATGGCGCTCGCGCCAAGGCAAAGTCTAGTACAACAGCGATGTCAGACAAAAAACCCATGGAAAAAGTTAACACGATCAGTCGGGAAGAATGATCGAACAGAAATGATCGGGACAGACGACCAAATGGTGAGGACTTCCAAGCAAGAAGGTTGAGAGTCCACACCGCCATCACTACGGTGTTTGATAAGCCTATCTACCAGATTCTTAGCGAGATACATAATGAACCCTTCGTTCAGTGGCCGGCCAAGTTGGGAGAAGCGCAGACGGGCTATGATGATAGATATCGTTGCACCTCTCATAATGAAAAAGGCACTGAACAGAAATTGTATGCCATTGAGGCAACATTGGGAGGAATTAGTGGCCGCAGGCCAACCTAAACCAATATATTGAGAGAGGAGTGCAGCCAACCCTCCAAGATCACAACAAGGCCAGATGGGACGCCAAACGACGGTCTGTCCAGGCATAATACAATATGATACATGGTATCATTGAGACTGAACAAGTATGTGAACTCAGAGGGATGATCAAGAAGGCTGAGCAAGTGAGAGAGGTATTGAGTGCACAACCTACCATAAAAAATGAGAAAACGGAGGCAACAAACGTCATCACCTTCTCTGACAAGGACTTAGCAAGGTTACAAAGCCCTTACAACGATGCCCTAGTGGTTACTTTGCACGTCAAGAATTTCGACATCAAACAGATCTGGATTAACCAAGGGAGCTCATGCGAGATAATGTACTATGACCTTCAAGCAACTCAAGTTGGAGGACAAAGACTTAGCACTCGCAACATCTTCCTTAGTTGGCTTCAACTCAATGCTAGAATGGCTGGTTGGCAAGATAATTCTACCGGTTAAAAACTAGAACAATGACAAAACAAGTGGAATTCTGGGTATTGAAAGTCCCTTCCACCTACAACATAATACTGGGAACAGCATGGTTGACACGCCATGCGAGCAGTAGCATCAACCTACCATCAGGTGATATGATTCCCTAACGAAGCTGGCATGATTAAAGAGGTCTTAGGGGACCAAATCATGTCCAAATAGTGCTTCGTAATAGTAAATGGCAGCCGAGCTGCAAAAGGGTTTGTACAAATGGTAAAGGAGTCAGAAAGCAACGAATTGTTCGCAGACGTTGGCAAGGCAGCCAAATAAAAGGCAGTAGAAGATCTGGTAGAGGTCAGAATAGACGAGAAGGTCCCCGAAAAGTTCTTTCTACTCGGCTCATCTTTGTCCAGCACTGAGAGAATAGAGATCATGGAATTCTTGATCTCTAACATTGAGGTGTTTGCCTGGATGCCGTACAACATGCTTGGCATTGACCCTAACTTCATCTGCCATCAACTTAATGTCCACCCAACCGCCAGACCAATTATACAACGAACGTGCCGATCAGCACTTTACCACGCTAAGATAGTGGCTAAGGAAGTGGGAAACCTGTTAGAAGCAAGGGCAATCAGAGAGGTACACTATCCCATTTCCAACACCGTGGTGGTGCCAAAGAAGAACGGCAGTGGCATATATGTGTGGACTACAAAATGGTCAACAAAACATGCCCAAAAGATAGCTTTTCTTTACCTCGGATAGACCAACTGGTGGACCTGATTGCAGGTCACAACCGACTTAGCTTTCTTAATGCATATCGTGGATACCATTAGATCGTTATGTACGAACCGAACCAAGAGGTTACATCCTTCACAACACCTAAAGGATTATATTGTTATAAGGTCATGCCCTTTGGCTTAAAAAATGTAGGGGCAACATTCCAGCGAATGATCACTAAAATGTTCAAGCCATTGTTGGGAAAAACAATGGAAGCGTACATAGACGACATGGTGGTCAAGAGCAAGAACGAAGGCGACCATCTCAATGATCTAGCTAAGATGTTTCACATTTTGAAGGCCCATAATCTACAGCTGAACGCATCCAAATGCGCGTTTGGCATAGGGCCAAGTAAATTTCTTGGCTTTCTAGTAACCAACCAAGGTATAGAACAGAATCCTTCTCAAATTAAAGCCATTCAAGATCTCGAGAGGCCCAACACAGTCGAGGAAGTACAGCATCTTACGGGCCTAACTGCCACACTAAACCAATTCATAAGTTAGTCGTCGGACAGATGTCAATCGTTCTTTCAGGCATTGAAGGCCAAGTTTGAGTGGGATGATGAGTGTGACCGCGCTCTGGAAAGCTTGAAAGAATACATGACCTCTCCGCCATTGTTGGTAACCCCAGTACCAGGAGAGGAGATTTTTCTATACTTAGCAGTTTCCCAGTATGCAGTTAGTGCAGTGTTGGTACAAGTCGAGGGAATACAACACCTACCTATCTTTTATCTTTAGCAAGACATTGCTGGGTGCTGAAACGAGGTACCTGTCGTTGGAGAAGTTGGCCTTAGCATTGATGATGACTTCAAGAAAACTGTCGCATTACTTCCATGCCCACACCATGATCGTCTTAACAACCTTCCCCTTAAAAGCATTGTTTGAAAGAGCGGACTTTTCTGTGAGAATTTTAAAGTGGGCAATGGAGTTAGGATAGTTCAACATTAAGTTTCAACCAAGAACCGCAATAAAGGCCCAAGCTTTAGCAGACTTCGTGGCCGAGTTTGCTCCAGGCAGTCACAATGTTTACCCAATCGACTTGACTAAGGCAACCAAGCAAAGGGGGAAAAGTGTTGCGGGGATAGTGCAGCCCCCGCAATAGGTTGCTCAATTACATAGCGATCCATTCAGCCTTGCAGAAGGGGAAAAAAGAGCAAACCACACTACTACAAGCTAGGACTGAACTCAAAATGAAGTCCTAAGACAGTTAGGCAGTAAGGATCAAATCCTAATCTAGCTCGCCTTTTTCGCGCGCCCTCTCGGAAGCTCGAAAGAAGCCCTACAGTTCAGACTCCCGTGGTTCTGAATCTAATCTCACAAGTGCAATGTGAAATTGGTAAACACCAAATAGTCCAAATCTGGCAAATCTTTTGAAAAAATGATTTTGAATAAAAATGCCAAAAATGGACTGCTTTGCCAGATACAAAGTCACCACCTAAATATTTTATTTTGGAGAATTTTAGGAAACCCATGACTCGTGCCAAAGGCCACTTATCCGTCATCACCAAAGTTGCCTCAACTCAGGAACTTAGGTACGAGAGGGGAAGATCATGAATAGATCACTCCCGCTCGCCCGATCAAAGATCGACCTCTACTAATCATGATATGATTTTTATGTACATTATATGCTCTTGTTTCGGTTACTTAAGCTAGCATTACTATGTGATGCGCACAAGCAAGTATAGACTAAAATTGCAAGAATTGGAACAACTCAATTTCATGTTTGTTTTGTGAAAAGGGTTTGATTTTGCCACCTCAAGTGGGCTTAAAGTTTGCGAATTTGCCACTTAACAAAGTGGGCTTAAAAACATACATTTATTGAATCGTTCTAATTCAAACAACAAGCCTTCATCCACAGGCATTTAAACAGTTTATCAAGTAAGCATTTAGCCTCATGGAAAGCATGCTAGTTATGGCAATCACTCACACTCATGCAAGTGTGCTAAAGCACTAAAAACTCACCTAGTACTCCAAGCTAAGAAGATATGAATTAGAAAAATATGCATGATTCCTATCTATGCAAAGTGTCTAATGCAATACATACAAAGAATGCAATTAATAGGCTCAGCTACTAATATGGCATATGGATCGATTTTGATAACATGTGGTTAAACACGTATTCATTGAAGTATTGAAACGACAATGCAGTTTGAATGATGCGCCGAGCCTCGATGCATGCGATACAAAATGAATGGATGCAAGCATAAGGTATGCTAATTGAAACACGTCCCTACTCTAACCATCAAAAGCGGGTAAATAAAAGGGAAAAAGACATGGGGTTGTAAGACATACACATTATTACATTACGCTCTCATAAAGGAGAGTCCAAATGAATAAACCAGCTAACCAAGCTAAGCTAAGTTAAT
This sequence comes from Camellia japonica, assembly GCA_030407325.1. Classification (NCBI taxonomy): domain Eukaryota; kingdom Viridiplantae; phylum Streptophyta; class Magnoliopsida; order Ericales; family Theaceae; genus Camellia; species Camellia japonica. The sequence continues at coordinate 43,150,468 of JAPPVO010000031.1, read as the reverse complement.
TATTACAAAACTTGAATAAATTGCTAAACTAATTAACTAATTATTACAACGCTTGAATGAATAATTAACTAACTATCTAAGCTAATTAATTAAGAATTTAACTAGGCTAAGCTAATTAAATATTACAACACCAACTAATTAGGTACAACTAATCAGGCTAATTAAATATTACAACACAATTTATTCACGACTATGACAATAATACTAATGAAACAATTAATTGCATCTAATAAGAGTATAATGGAAGATGGATGAAGATTGCATGCGTAGCGCTTGAAAGCTGCTCTATCTGCTTAGGTCATCTCTATTTCACCTTCAGCCACTGCCTCTGTTTCTGCAAAATTGCACTGCTGGCCACACACTAAGGGTCGACCGTGCATCACTGACAATCGGCTGGGTCTACAAATGACCGGTCGTGCATCAATTTGGTCCAAAGCTCTATTTTTGTGTTCTGAGGTGAAATCAGTGCAGATAGAGCATTCTTAAGCTCTGTTTGTCCTTCCTTCCTTCTCTATCATAGCAAATCCTCGAGAGTAGGTTGGAATTGATTCCAAAGCCATCAATGAGCAATATGATTACTTGATGATCTTGGATTCAATTTTGGACAAAAGTTAATAAAATGCAAAGATCAAGACCACCCCTTCCTCTTGTCATAGTATGAACTCAAAAAGGGAAGTTGCAATGCTTCAAGCATCATCAAAATGCTATGAATTAACATGTGACGATTCTTGACACAAGTAACTTGGCATAACGTCCGGCCAAGTTGAAGCAATTTAAGCCATTTTCTTTATATGTGTTGATCCAAGTTTTAAACCAATTTTATTAGGCCTTGCCATTCTTTAGTCCATTTGTCCATGGTGATGTTAAAGTCCTCTAAACAAGAAGTAATTTCAAACAAGAGGTCCTTCTAAAGCATGAGAGAAAGATCACACTGTTGGCAATGAATCTTCGAAAAGATTAAGCCATTAAGTGGGAACTTTTCTTACATGATTCGAACAACCTCAATTGGGTGAAATCATTCTTAAGTATGAAAGAGATGAATGATGGATTGATTATTAAAATCAAACTCTCAAACATGGAAATGAGTAAACGAAAGCTATATAACAAACAACAAGTTACATATGCTAACTTATAAGATCACTAATATACTAAACAATGCATGAACCAATTGAAAAGGCTAGGACAACCTCAAAACAGCCCTTAATGCATAGAAAACAGAGGTAGAACATGCATGAAAAGAGCTTGAAAAGCTAAACAATAAAGAAGAGAATTAAGGCTAGTAAGCAAGAATGAGGAGGAGAGGCTAACCCCTCCACTTTTGAAGCTTCAAAACATGATTTTGAGCCTTTCTAAAACTCTGAAAATCAGTGTAAAGATCAAAGGAAAAGAGTGGAAAACGAAAGGTTTGAGTTATAAGTAAAGGTATAGAAAGAGCAAGCTCCCTCTACCCTTTTGGTAACTTTTCAAACCCAACCCCAAACACTTCAAATAAGCTTAAAACAATTCAAAATAGCAAGAACTATGAAGCAAGTGATAGAAATGAAAATAAGAGAAAAGAAAACAAGCTTATACTTTTCAAGGGGTAAACTTGTTGTTGATGATTCAAACTTGGCTTCAACTCACTCTCAAGCTTGAATTATGCTTCTCCAATATCAACCAAGGCTCTAGGGTGATAAAATAAGGTTGTTTATGGAGGATAGAGATGGTATAAACAAGCTAGGTTAGCTCAAAGCTTGCTTGCAATGGAAAAAATGAGGAGGCAAGAGCTCTAAAGGTGCATATATGGTTTCTAGATTTTTTTTCAACCCTTTAAACAATCCCAGAGCTTCGTTTTTATAGAATTCAAGCTCAAAAGGTGATGAATATCTTCAAAAATGGACAATTGGCAGCCTCCCACCCAGAACAGTGTTTATTGACATTGAGGGCCGGCTGGCCATTTATAGCCACGGCCGACCATCACTGATGCACGGCCGGGCCTTGATGGCCTCCCCTGTTTTTTGGTTCAAACTCAGCTCAGGGTGGGAAAAGGTCCAAAAATGAAACTCACAGGTTCAAACAAGGTAAATGTTGAAGATTTGAGGTTATTTCGGGAGCCTGATTGAATCTGAATCGTTGGGAATTCAAAATCAACTTTCATCATCAAGTGTATTGAACTAAGCATCTAAGTCTTACGGGCGGTCGAAAATGGGATGTCTACACCTAACGGTGGAAAACAACTTAAAAGAAGACAGCATCAACGCTCTTAATCCTACGGCGTCATCAGACCCCTTTACTTGTTGGAAGTTGTTCATAGATAAGATGTGGAAGCTCTTCGTAGATGGAGCGTCCAACAAGCACGGCGCAGAACTTGGCATAGTTCTCATCTCGCCAGATGGTTTAACTATTGAACAGACAATCAACCTTGGATTTTCAGCATCCAATAACAAGGCTGAGTAAAGTATCAAAAGTTGGTCAGAAAGGAGATCATGACATTTGAATTTGTACGAATAGAGCAAATCGGCTAAGAAGAAAATAGCAAGGCAGATGAATTGGCTGGTGTAGACACCCTATTTTTTACCGTCCTCAAGACTTGGACGTCACCGTTCGAACACTCGGTGGTTACTCATGTCCGTGTTTCATTTTGAGTTCCCAGAGGTCTCGGCTACGCGCCTTGCCTTAGGATCTCTCAACTCGACTGTTCCATGTTCGGTTTTGCACCAAACACTTGTGTTTTTGTTTCTAAGGGTACGGAGTAACTTTTTAGCTAGCCCTGCAACCCACCGGCCGTGTCTTGAGGCCACCGGCCATGTGTTGAGGCTACCGGCCATTGGTAAAGTATACCATTGGCCGGTCGGCATTCAGTGTGGCCGGCCGGCCATCTTTTTGGCCGGTGGCCTCCTTTTCTGGCCGATAGCACTTTTTTTGCCTTTTTCAGGCATGGTGCATACCAACTATGCCAGCTGGAACGCACTAACCCTGCCCCGGGGCATGCATGTGGCTGTTTTGCCCCTTTTGCACCCTTTTGGTCTAGCTTCTTGAGGAAGCTTGGACCTTTGTCTTAGCTTCCTCAAGAAGCTTGCCAGCTGTCCTAGCTTCCTCAGGAAGCCTTGCCCCCCTTGCCCCCTTTGACCCTTTTCTTGTTTAGCTTCTTTAAGAAGCTTCAAACCTTTGTTTTGTCTATATATAGAGCCCCCCTCCTCCTTTGTTGAGGGTTGAACGAAAAAAACCAGAGCTTATACATATATTCTGATATACATCACTCTCTCTCTCTCTCTCTCTCTATATTTCCCTCTTTCTCCTCTTTTGTGTGTGTTTTGTGGCCTAAAAGTGTGTTTTGACCTTAGTTTTGCACTAAGACACACACCATCACACCTTGCTTCGACCTTGAGAGGCTTTGAGGGTTTGTTCTTGAGTTTTTGGACTGGTTTTGACCAAAAGAAGGAGGCTGCACCTTCTGTTCATCAAGGGTTCTTCAAGGGATTCTGCAGCAAGAAATGGTCGGCCGGCCACTTGGGGTGCCGACCGACCATCTATGGCTGGCCGGTGGCACAAATTCTAGCCAACAAGCCCATTCCCATGGCCGGTGGCCTATCTCTCTGGCCGGTGGCATTCCGGAGCATTAAAGATGCGAAGTAAAAGGGGTCTGGGGATTTTCAGAATTTTTCAGAGGAGCTGGGCAGTGTAAACAGAGGCAGTAATGCTATGGCAACGAGTTTCCGGGCGAGACAAATCAAGCATGCATCATCCAAACATTTTGAGGCAGGGCTGTGGCCACTCTAATTCTGCATTTAATTTGTTAATTAATTAGAAGTTCTGTAATAATTAATTTAGCAGTATTCATTTGTTTTGTAATATTTATTCGGACCCTCCGAGCGAGGGCAATTGTGTAATAAGGGTGGGTGAGTGTGTGCACGTCTTCCAATCTCACGTCTTTCTTCCCTTTTATTTACCCACTTATAATGGTAGACTAGGGCATATTTAAATTAGCATACCTTATGCTATGCATGCGTGCATCCATACACTTGTCTTACATGCACCGGGCTCGGTACATCATGCTAACTGCACTTGTATTTCAATTCCAAGTTGAGTACTTGTTAGTTGCAGCATTTCACATGCCATCTTTAGGATAGCCGAGCCTATTATAGTTGCATTTTGCATGTGTTGCATTAGCCACCTTAACATGAACTAGGATCATGCATATGATTATTAACTAGTTTCTGTTTTGGCTTGGAGTACTAGGTAAGCTTTTATGCTTTAGCATACCGCATGCGTGTGAGTGTTGCCATAATAGCATGATTACCATGAGGCTAGCTACTTATGTGTTATAACTGCTTGAATGCCTGTGGGTGGAGGTTGAGTTGTTTAAATTGGAACAATGCATTGAACGTGAGTTTTAAGCCCACTGGATAGTGGCAAAACCATCTTTCCTAAAGCCCACTCGAGGGTGACAAAACCTGCATTTTAGCCTACTTGCGAGTAGCAAACCATTTTCAAAACAAACATGAAATGTTTTGTTCCAATTTAGGCGATTTGGTCTATACTTGCTTGCTGTGCGCATAACATAGTAATTCTAGGCTAATAACCGGAATAAGAACGCATAATGTTTTCAAAATTGGATATCATGGTTAGTAGAGACCGATCTTCGGATCGGGCGAGAGGGGGTGCTCATAGCTGACCTTCCCTAATCGTACCCAAGTTCCCGAGCCGAGGCAACTTTGGTGATGACGGACACGTGGCCTTTGGCACCGAGTCAGGGTTTCCTAAATTCTCCCATAAAAAATATTTAGGTGGCGACTCTGTATCTGGCGAAGCAGTCCATGTTTGGCACTTCTTTCAAAATCTGTTTTCTCAAAACGATTTGCCAGATTTGGACTCTTTGGTTCAAGATTAAGAACCGTGACAAGACGAGTCCGAACTGTAGCATTGAGGTCCCTCGCGGACTTGTTACAGCTGGTTTCGCGTCGATGGTGGATATATCCGTCCCACACCCATTCCTAGTGGACTTCCTGCCGACACCAAGCATTGAGGAACCCGAAGCAGCCGAGGTATTCTGTGCCGAACTAGGCCCTTCCTAGATGGACCCCATCGTAGTGTTCTTAAAAGATGGTATTTTGCCAGAAGAGAAGAGAAAGCCAACAAAATTAGGGCAAAGTCGTAGCGATTTTGGCTCTCCTTATCGCTCAAGTTGTACAAAAAATCCTTCACAAGACCGTATTTACAGTGTGTCCATCCTAGTAAGGTCGAAGCATTCCTATTTGAAATCCACAAAGGCATTTGTGGAAGTCACCAGAGAGGGAGATCTCTGGCCTACCAAGCTATTTCACAGGGGTATTGGTGGCCATACATGCAAACAAACGCAACAAAATATGTCAAGAAATGCGAGAAATGTCAGAAGTTCGTGCATCAAATCCATCAACCAGCTAGAGAACTCTTACCTTTGACTAGCCCTTGGCCTTTTGCAATGTAGGGCTTAGACATAGTGGGACCACTCCCAACTGCACCGAGCAACATAAAGTTTTTTATTACAGCAACAGACTACTTCACTAAGTGGGTGGAAGCAAAGGCACTCGCTTCCATCAAAGAGAAAGATGTCAAGAAATTTGTCTGGCAGAACATCATAACCCGATTTGGAATTTCCAAGGCCTTGATATCGGACAACGGCACTCAATTCGATGGATGAATCTTCAGGGGATTTTGCGAAGAGCACAAGATCGAGTTCTACAACTCTACGCCGGCATACCCTCAAGCTAATGGCTAAGCCGAAGCCTCCAAAAAAGTAGTCTTAGATGATTTGAAAAAAAAGGCTAGAAAAAGCAAAAGGAAAATGGACTGAGGAACTTCCCCACGTCGTATGGGCTTACCGAACTACACCTCAGCGGTTAACCAGCGAAACACCTTTTTCCTTAGCCTACGGCACGGAGGCAGTGATCCCCTTGGAAGTTGGCCTCCCCACTATTCGAAATGAAATTTTTGATCCAGACCTGAATGGAGAAGCCATAACCTTGGAAATAGACCTTGCTGAACAAAGAAGAGAGAAGGCATTGGTCCACATCGCCTCATATCAACAAGAATTATCTAGAAAATACAACAAGGCGGTACATCCAAGGCAATTAAAGATAAGAGATTGGGTGCTGCGCAAGGTAATGAGAAACACTTTGGTGCCTAGATACGGCAAATTGGGACCCAATTGGGAAGGACCGTACAAAGTGATCGGTCTGGCAAGAAAAGAAGCATACCACCTCAAAGACATGGACAGCCGAGTTATTCCAAGGCCTTGGAACACTGCCAATCTCAAAGTATTTTATTTTTAGCTCTTCAGATACTTGTAATTTTTCTTTGCCATTTCAATAAAACAAATAGATATTTTTTCAATATAATTCTTTCAAGACTAGTATTCCTCTATTTGTAAAATTGTTTTTACTCATTACTCGACTGGGGGCAATGTTGCTTGATAGGTTTGACCAACATAAATTTTTGCAGCCTTTAGTCGAGATAAGGATCTAGGCTAACCAAGGTTGGCAGGTTTGATCAACATAAATTTTTGCACACTTTAGTCGAGATAAGGATCTAGGCTAAAGAAGGTTAGCAAGTTTGACCAACATAAAATTTTTGCACTCTTTAGCTGAGATAAGGATCTAGGCTAAAAAAGGTTGGCAGGTTTGACCAACATAAACTTTTTGCACTCTTTAGCCGAGATAAGGATCTAGGCTAAAGAAGGTTGGTAAGTTTGACTAACATAAACTTTTTACACTCTTTAGCCGAGATAAGGATCTAGTCTAAAGAAGGTTGGCAGGTTTGACCAATACAAATTTTTTGCACTCTTCAGCCGAGAAAAGGATCTTGGCTAAAATAGGGTGGGTTTGACCAACACTTTTTGTACTTTTTAGCCGAGATAAGTATCTAGGCTAAAAAAGGTTAGCAAGATTGACCAAGACAACTTTTTGTACCTTTCACCGGTATGCCAAAGGAGGTCGGCCGGGTGGACCAACACAACCTCTTGGCACTTTAAGACCGAGATAGAGATCTCGGCCAAAAAAGGTTGGCAGAGATCTTAGCCAAAAAAGGTTAGTAGGATAAGGTAAGGCCGAGCTAATCAATTCGGCTAGGCATGCAATTAGAATAATATACAACAATAAAGAAACAAGGTGACCGAGCAAAAATATCAGATAATCTTTCATTGGATAAAAGATGCCTACAAAAGGTGAGGCGTGTAGCCTGGTTACAAAAGGAAAACAGATAAAAGCAAAAAGTGAAACAACGGATAGGAGAATAGTATCCTGGTCATGCAAAGAGATCCTCCAGCTCGGCATCAATGTCACCACGCATCTCACCAGCTTCACCATCTTGAGTCAAGTTAGTGATATCTCCTCTGCCGGTCAAAGTGGGCTCGGTTTGACTGGGGACCTCCAGCCAAGCTGGCACAGTCGTTGAACGGCCGAGATCAAAGTTAGCAGGAGGAACATCAACTGGGTCTGGGATCTCTTCTTCTTCCTCCCCCTCTTGAGATCCTCCAGCTCGGCATCAATGTCACCACGCATCTCACCAGCTTCACCATCTTGAGTCAACTTAGTGATATCTCCTCTGCCGGTCAAAGTGGGCTCGGTTTGACTGGGGACCTCTAGCCGAGCTGGCACAGTCGTTGAACGGCCGAGGTCAGAGTTAGCAGGAGGAACGTCAACTGGGTCTGGGATCTCTTCTTTTCCTCCCCCTCTTGAAATAACTTCTATTGGATGTCGTTTGCGTAGTCTGCCATGTAGCTCAGTATGTAATGGCGAGGAGGGTTCAAGAAAATTTCGGAGTCATGCCCCTGACTGAGTTTTTTAGCCGCAGCCTTCCATCCGCATTTGAAGAATATATCTTTGGCTACTTCACACTGGTGGACGTAGGTTTCTTCACCCTCCTTAAAACCCCAGTCCTCCGCGTCCTTCTTCTTTTCTATCTTAGCGAGTTCGCGCAAGTAGCGGTCTTTTTTCTTGACCAGGGCTTTCTGTTTATCTGCCTCAGCCACACTAACCATCTCGGCTAGCCTTTCTTTTTCGGCAGTTAGCTCAGCCAGTGATGCCCTGAGGGCCTTTAGCTCGGCCTCTTTGGAGCTCGTTTTAGCGATGGCCATCTTGGCTGTTCTTCGTAGCTCAAGTACACGCTAGTGAGCAACTTGATTTTTTTTTACAGCCTACGCAGCATACAAAGTGGTTAGCCAGGCCACACGGACAAAATGGCAAAATTTAGTCGGGGAGTTTCGATTTTACCAAAATAAGGGACTTGGTGGCAGACCGAATAGCCTTCAGCTCGGTCAAGTGTGCGTGCTGCTCCATGTTGGCTGGAAAGCACACACTCTTGGCTAAGTTGAAGGCCAAAATGTGATCCTTCTCAGCACTCACAAAATCTTGCATAGTCACAGCATGGCCTTTGAAGGTCACGGCCGGTGCCCACATTGGAGGGTAGAAAGGATTAGCACGGTCGGAGCCTCCACTCCCTTGGGGCAATGCGGTCTCAGCCAGCTCGGTCTCTAACGGCTCAAGGTCTTCATCAACCAGGCACTATGGCGCAACAGAGCTGGTGCATGGCCTTTTGCTCGGCCGAGATGCAGTAGCACGGTTGGATGGAAGAGTCACAATTGCGTCCCGTGGTTGACCAGTCAACGGTAGGTTGGGTTGGACCTCAGTATTGGAGGTAGAGGCTTGCTCGATAAGGCACGAACAGCTCATTTTTTGGCCATTTCTTGTTCTTCGGTGAGAGGAATGAGATTGATCTGGGAGAGATTGGGGTCCGGTTCTGGCGACGACTCAAGTAGAAAATCGATAACTTTGCTTTTTCTTTGGCTGCTGTAGCGGTAGGACGGTTTAACCCCTAATAGCTTGTTCCAATCGCGGTGACAGTACCATAGCGCGGCGCGTAATGCGGATTGGTTGGCGTAAGCATAATCAATTTTCAAACGGTTGAAATCTACGAGAATTGTAAGTGTTAGTATGGCTGAATAGTAGTATAGGTTTTGTAACACAAAAAGAGAAGTCGAGTTATTCTCACCAAGCACCCCCTTGTTCCAATTTATGTTATAGCTCAGTATTTGAGCATTCTAGTCTTCGAAATTGCCAGAAACCCACAAAAAATCATCGTCATTTATGTCTTTATCCAATGTGCGCTTGACGATTTTTTCTCGACCCTTCCTTATTCTGAAATAGTAAACCCAACCGTCATCATTTTGACCGAGCGAATATTGGTGAAATAGCTCAGTCAATCTGAGGTTGAGGCCGAGGCGGCGGTTTAGTTCGGCTATTCCGTTTATTAAATTATATGTATTAGTGGATAATTGAGTAGGGCATAGTCTAGTTTACTTAAGAAACTCGCAAATAAGGGGTTGGACAGGAAACCGAAGCCAACCCTCTATGATGTATATAAGGGTGAAGGGGACGTAACCAGGCTTGCCCTATGGTGTGGTGTCCAGCTCGGCAAGGGTAAATTGTACGTCGTCAGGGATTTGGTAGTCCCTTCGGAACTCAGCTATTGCACTAGGCGAACTCACCAGAAACTGATATTTGCCCATGGGTGAGGCCTTACTTTTTTTATATATCTGTTCGGCTCCTTAGCCCGACGCTGATGTGAATGGTATGCTTCAAATAAAACTAGTCCAAGTCTGCAAAGTGAAAAACGGAGAATGTGTTATGGCCATATAGCGTATTAACTCATATTTTGTTCGACCAGGCGAGTGTGTGCTGATTGTAGCTCGGCTAATGTGTGGTCCAGGTTTTAGCCCGATTGTATGAAAGGCGTGGTTTCTAACTTCGGTTGCACACATGTGGGGTGTACCCCGATCCAAGCTAGGGGCATGGGTGCTAGTTCAGTTTTAAAGGAAATCCCTAGTATGGTCAAACTCATGTATACAGGTTACCAACGGTTGTTTGGTTTGGTGTGTTTATGGTTTTAGATCAAAATTGTAGGGGTTCACTGGTTTATATCCTAACCGATTGGAGAGCATATAACTTTCCATTTTTGTCAGAATCGTGTTTTAGTAGTTTTAATTCCTACTCTAGGGCACACATAGTAACGTGATGGAGTGGAAGCATCGACGAAATGTAGAAAAACAACAAGCAAATATCAATAAAAACATTGTACAGTATTTTGGAACTTACCAGTTTGTAGGACAAATCTGATTTCGTGCAGCGTGCATGCTTCGTCGTATGATTACAAGCTCACAGGGATAAGTTTCAGCTTTCACCAATGGCAACAATGGACGGATCGTAATAGTGAATAGGAGATGGGGTTGAAGTTTTAGATAATGAATAGTGTAAGTGGCTTTTCGAGTGCATTTGTATTATATGCACAAAGTCGAAAAGGCGAGACTTTTTGAATTTCTGGGCAGTATGTGACGGCTGTCACAGAGGACGGGAGCAATCGCCGTATGCCACGTGTCCCAGTTAGAACGGGATGTCAAAAACGTGGGAAGACAAGTTGTGCGACCGGGGAAGATTTTGGTAGCCGAGCATGCCCTAGCTCGGTTGGAATGACTACTTTAGCACAGCCGAAGGACAATAATCCCAATCATGTTTGGTAGATGGAATTAAGGGGCAATTGAGAGGGTAATTTATAGGTATATTGGGCCGAGCTAAGTCTATCCGGTAAAATTGGGCCGAGCTAGGGAGTTTCCTTCGTACATTGGGCCGCGTTGTGGGCCAAAGCAATAGCTTGAATAGCTCAATCTTGAGCCGTGTGGACTTTGAGCTAGGGCTTGCACCGAGCCGTCTAGACGTAGTCCAGTGACGGACCGAAGTTTAAATGTGCAAAGAGCCGAGCTATGTCTAGCCCGGTAGAATACCATATTGGTTCTGGTCATTGCAGGACAAGGCCAGGATAGTTCGGTTCACCACACTACCAGCCAAGGTAATGGGTTTGAACCATCTCACTTGGATGGCAGCGGGTAGGGTGTCATCAGGATAAGCATTATCCTTCGAAGTGTGATTCCTAGGTGGACTCTGCTAGAGAGAGTTAGAGTCCTACTAGGATGGTGCTAGGCAGAATCTATAAAAGCTCATGTCAGGACCTTTGCACAGGCATTGCAATTCTTACTCTTGAATACACCGAGTTTTTGTATCTATTGTCTAATCGCTGACTTAGGCATCAGAGAGGTTTCCGGCACACCACCGCCAGCTAGCTCACATTTGTCTTTTCAAATAGTAAAGTGACGACGTTTGGAGAAGTGCAAACTTGGTCAACAGGATTACACGAGAAGATTATTCTGTACTCGTACATGTTATCATCTAATAAATCCTATCATTTACACCTCTATGTATATGTAGTAAGTTATATTTTAAAAGAATGCTACACTCTCTCTATGTAGGTTTATTCACTATAAAAAATTACGGTTTTAGGGACGAAAATTTAGGGACAAAATTAATTTTAGGGACCACATATTTTTGTTGCAAAAAATGTCGTCATTATATTTTTAGCAACGAAAATTGGATATTACTAATGAATTATTATCTATTTGGGACCAAATTTTTTGTCTCAAAAAATAAACTATTTTGAGACCAAATTATTTTGTCCCTAAAAGTCTATTTATTAGCGACATTTTCAAAATTTTGTCGCTAAAAGGTCTATTTTTGAATTTTCGAGACGACCTTTTATCGACTATCCTCATGATGAGAAAAATTGGTCCTTAAATGTCTTTTGCAACAAAATTTTCACTTTTAAAGACTAAAACATTTGATTTCTAAAACTCTTATTTGTTATAGTGATTTGTGGATAATATATCAATGATAGCGTAATATTATAATTATATTACATTTGTACTCGATGAATGAACCATATTAGTGATGAGTGAAGTAATTTTTCCTGATTGAGTGGGTGTGACAAATATAATACTATTTTAATTTTGTTCATATACTTGCAAAATATATTTTTTAATTGGTAAAAAATTGTTGGATCCATAATTAATAACCTTTTTTTATATATATAAATAACTCACATTTTTCACCAATCAAAAAATATGTTTTATTCACACATTACATCAATAATGTGTGAACAAGTTTGCTTTCTACATTGAGTAATGATATACAAATAAAAAAAGGAATATAAAATTTTTATACATAATGATGTAACTCAATGTAAAACATTCACCTTAAAAAAAAACACCAACAAAAATGATATTTATTTATCCAAATTACATTATCACATAATTTTTGTATGAATTTTATGTATAAATAGCATTTTCGTTACATATAACACAACTTGAAAGTGTTTATCTACCTAGCATAGCATTGACTCACTGGGCAAAAAAATTATGTGGTGGTCCTGAGACAAATTTACATGGTCTTCGTACTACTTTTTTTCTTTTTTATGAAAAAATACAAGGCTTAATATATTGAACATCGATACTAAGTCATCAAATAAAGTACATTAGAATACAAAATAAATCTCACAAGGGATAAAGAGAACCTCTACACAAGAAGGATTTGAGTCTCTACATAGAGAGAAAAAATAAAAATCTCCACGCAATGAGAATAAAGCTTCCATAAGAGAAGAAAATATCTACATAGAGAGACATTATTACAACAAAAAATAAATAAAACAATCACCACCAAACAAACATTACCAATCATCTTCATGATCCATTCATTGTCACAATCGGCAACTGTGGTACCTTAATCTCTACATCTACATTACAAAATAAAACATTCTGGATTTGACGTAGTCATCTAGTGTATAAAGTACATTTAACAGTATTGGATCTCGGTCGATAATTAGATCTGAGTCTAAATTTGAAAACTTCCTCAACGATAAGCCGATGATGGAGACGAGAGTAGTGGCTAGCATGGAGAGAGTGTCACGACCCAAACTCGCCCCTATAAGTTTAGCGTCATGATCGGCTAGTAATCTTAGATTACCTACGGCCTCTATTAATAAAATCAATTGAATATAAATTATGGGGCTTAGCAGAAGCAAGTTAAAACATAAAAATAATTCATTGAGCTGTGCATATATGAAAAGACTTCACATTGAAACTGTACAACCATTCTATAAGTAAGTGCATGCATTACAAAAAGTTTTAAAAAACAAACATCCAGTCCACATATCCAAACTTGACAATTCATACTTACTCAAAAACCCCTATACCAAAAATCAAACAAAAAGTTCAAAACAAAATTTCATAACAAAAAGGGGTTTAGACTTTGCTTGGCTCCACATGAATCCAAGTTGGCTCCTTCTCAGAAGCTCTATAAAAGGCTGACAACGGGGTGACTCCAAGGCAATCTCTATCCTTGATGCTCAACTTGTTCACCTACATATATATATATATATATATATATACATAAATAGTGAGCTAATGCCCAATGAGTAATAACAGAATAAAGAGGTTATACGAATGAAGTTCAATAACATTACAAATATCAATTTCACATTTCTAGTCAACCTTGACATCAATAGCCATTTCATTCAAATCATGTGGCACATCCAATAGAGTAACAATGCTTTAATAACAATCGGACCACGAGGGTCATTCAATGGGACCACGATGGGTCTAACATTAGAATTTTTTGTGTTTCGATTGATCTGATGGGCCATGGTATTGTTTCCCCTGGGTGAAGGCCCATGGGCCATGGTATTAATTTCCCCCAGGCAAGAGCCTCTTGAACAATTAGGCCATGGTATTAATTTCACCCAGGCACGGGCCTATTAAACAATGGGCCTTGGTATTGTTTCCCCTAAGCAAGGGCCAATGGGCCATGGTATTGTTTCACCCAAGCAAGGCCTTACTAAAGGATGCCACGAATATATTTTCAAAAGGGAACTTCATTCATTCATAAGAAAATAACATTTCAATAAACCATTCAATCAATCATATATCGATTTCGAGAACAATAACAATTTTGAAAATAAAGATAACTTGAACATATCTTTATAAAGTTACTACTCACAGTGGGTTAAGTTATCACTAGGCCTCGGAAGTCCACCTAAACAAAACACATAACAAAAACACAATTGAAGCACCATTCGATATCCATTTCGCTTTAATTCAACTCTTCTTATGTGTTTCTAACTCATTCTATGATATATGAGTCCAATTGGTGCTTAAGAGTACCAGAAATGACATGAGGATGCAAGTAAGCACTTAAAAGAGTTAGTCAAAATTTGCTAAAAACGGGGTCTCCGCTCGAGCACAACGTTGGTCACTCGAGTGGTTTGCAAAACTCTGTAAAAGTACTAGTTGCATAATTTTTACGCTCGAGTGAGTTTTCTGTCGCTCGAGCGATGAGTCGTGCAAAACAGGGTGCGCTCGAGCGAGCGCAAGGTTTGCCACTCGAACTACCATGCAATTCTCTATAAAACTTCTAGTAGCGCAAGGTTTGTCGCTCGACACTTTCTTCGCTCGAGCAGACAAGTCGAATTTTGGAATTTCCAGAATTGTGTTTGAAACTCAAACTTGCATCTCAATGGTTCAAACTTTGCATGGTTGGTACAAAAACATGGAAAAACATTTTAGAACTTGAAAATATAGTCAATTTGACCATTTATTCAAAATCATGCTCCAATTGTCCAAATTCAAGTTTACCCTATCAAGTTAAAACAATGCATGTTATGGATTGAACTCTTTTCTTTTCAAAACACCACAAAGTGATATGAAATACATGAGACCATGAATAATCTTCAAGTTCATGTCTCCTAAGTTTCATGCATGTATGAATTTTATGAATTCCAACTCAAATTATGCATGCATATACATAATTCAACCGAATCCTTCCAATTCAAGCTAATTCATGCCCCCATTGTATAATTTCATGCAAATAACTCAAAAACTAAGTGAATTCATCTTCTACATATTTTATCTACAATGATTAAGGGTGAATTTCATACCTAGAGTGTGAATTCAAGTGTATCTTAGCTTAATTCTCCAAGTCTCGTCCAATATCCTACAAATTCCCCTTGTTCTCTCTCTAAGTGTTGAGTTCACCCTCATTCTCTCTCAAAATCTCAGCTCATATGTTGTATAATGTGAGTTCAAGACATGAATTAGGCTTATATAGGGTGAGATTAGTTTAGGCTAATAAAACTTGCTTATGAATAATTAACCTACTCAATTTGATTGATTCTAATTATTTTGTTCTAATTATTTTGATCCGAATTAATTTTCAATTAAAGTTGCCATAAAATTCTAAATACTCTAGTTAGTCTATCGGTCTAGTCAATTTTGGTTTCTAAAGCCGATTGAGTTTTCAATTTCTGATTCTAAGTTGATAACTAGACAGATATTCCATATAATAACAGATAATCACAAAATTAAGCATTTAATCAAGCAATTAAACACACAATCATACAATTAAACTTACTGAAATAATATAATAATATAGTATAGAGGTTAGGGCCGTCACAAAGAGAAGAAACGATGGAAAAAGGACAATTAGAAGCACCATCCTCTTTAGGATTTCTTAAAGAAAGAGGAGTTGTTCAGTACTTAATCTTTATTATTTAAAATTGTGGAACCCAATGGTTTTTTTTTTTTTTTTTTAAGTTTTTAAAAAATAATTTCACACTTGTTAACTAATAAATGATGTGAATCAGTGTGTTCTGAAAAATTATTGAATACTCCAATAGCACCACAATTAGGTGGTGCTCCATACCAATAACAATGCACCATTTAAGCATTCTATCAGTGGACCTACCACATTGGTAGCACATTAACCCCTGCATACAAGCATTAACTAGAGTTATCGGAAGATTGAAAACTAGTTTTGAAATTTTCAAAGTCCCACTTAAAAAATTTTCAAATTCATCATCCATTGCCACCGCCCAAGTAGCTGTGGCTCCAACTCATTCTCACTAAGATTTGGGGTGGTTGCTATGCTCCAGTATACTTGTTATTGTTGTACAGTCAAACATGCCTATTTCAGGATCTATTTTAATGATTCTAATCGTTTATATTTTAGAATATATCGAGTATAATATGTTTATAAAAAATCAAGTTAATCAGATATCATTACTTCTTTCATCCACTCACATTTGTATCTACAAAAATAAATGAGAATTATGATTTAAAGTATTGAAATAAATACAAATATGAGTGGATAAAAGGTTAACGATATCCGATTAACTTGATTTTTTGTAAATATGTTTTTCTCGATATCTTTAGCCCCAAGCTTTGTGGGAGCTCCAATCTCTCAATATAAATTTCTTGATTTTTTTATTTTAAAAAAAAATCTTAGCATTTATTAACTTCTCCCAACTCCCAAGTCTTACCCTCATAATAACACTTTAATGCATTAAGAACAAGTATAAAAAAAAATTCTTTGAAATCCAACACATATGAATTCCTTGAAAAGTCCCAACACATATGATTATTATCCCTCATAATAACACTTTAATGCATTAAGAACAAGCATAAAAAAAAATTTCTTAAAAAGTCCAACACATATGATTATTATCAAAATATTAAACTTTAATATAATATAATAAATAAATAAAAAAGACATTAATTTCTTGAAAAGTCCAACACATATGATTATTATCAAAATATTAAACTTTAATATAATATAAAAAAGGAAAAAAAGAAGACATTAAAAAAAAAAGAAAAAGAAAACATTTAAAAATCACAATTCACATATATAGATAATTGTAAACACAATCCATGCATAGTACGGCTGATATGCTAGTACTCTAAAATATGAATAGTTAAATTATCAAAATGAACCCATTTGACTACACAGTAGTGGCTGCTGTGCCTAAGGGACACAGCAGCCACCCCCCAAATCCTTCTCACCAAGCGACCATTACAGCCACCATCGTGTACAGTCTCCACAATTTTCGACCTCATGGTGGTTCTGTGACTAGAAGTTTAATGGATGAATTGGGAAGCTTGGCTGGTTTTTATCAATGGTGGTTCAATGACCAGAGGAACTAGCCTTTGTACTTTTTTTTAGTCTACTTTTCTATAGATTTTGAGTTCAACTTGATTGAATTCACAAAAAATTATGAATGTAATTAATGTAAATTGCTTTTGACACAGAGTTTTTATTTGTTTTTTAAATGTTTTTTGATACAGATTAATCCATTGATTTTATTTATGGTTCTGGTTGCTATCAGTTCTACATTTGGTCTAAATGGCAATTTTCATGTATCTCATGCCCATGTTATGGATACAACAATTCTTTTGGATTGTACTTAGCAAGGAATGTTCTTATCAGGGACGGATCCAGGATTATGATTTTAGGGGGGTTAAAGTACGGTTAACCTCTAACCAATAAAATTTGAGATTCAATACCAATTTCTACTAACATGAAAAAAAATCAATAATGCTACGATAAAATATTGAACTATATATTCCTTGTCAACATAGTTGAGTACCAAAAGATGATCATACAATTGAAAATATTTTTTTACCCATATTCACTTACAAAAAGTAGTAACTATTTCTACATGCATTTATTTTCTAAAATTAGGCATCTTCAATTGAGCTCGACGCTCTTTCATAATATCAAAAGCATGAATGATAGAGTCTATATCAAACCCTCGAGCAATGTCTTTTTTAATGTATGTAATCAAGTAACTAGTCAGAAAACCATCTTCCATCCTATTCCTAAAAGTCATAAAATATATGGCAGCACAAAATAACATTTAGATTTTTATCCAAATTCTTAGAGGAAATCAACAAATCATAACCTAAAAACCTATTCAATTATCAAAAAATCACACAACACAGTACCTACCAATTACAATAAATCATAGTATTAAAAAAAATTCACAATATTTAGTTAACAATTGTACCAATAACAATTATCAGATATTCATCACAACTCCTAGCTTCTCCACCCTATGCCAACCTCTCTACCACAATTTCACCCAAAAAAACAACCAGCTTGCATTGGCCCCACATTGTCATTAAATTATTATTTATTTTTAAAAAAATTCAAAATCAATTGCTAACCCAAATAATGTTAGAGGTGATGGGTTCTGATGTGTGTGTTGAAAGAGTGTATGTGTATTTATTTTTTCGATTGGCATAGTAAAATAAAAGAGTGTTTACAGAGAGGAGCGAAATCTATTGACAGTGGGGATGTAATTGTGGGTTATGTGACGTAGGAAGTTGGGGATTTGGGTTGTCAAGTTTGGGATACCAAAACTGAAAATTGGGTTGAAGATTTCTAGTTGTCTGCAGGCTTATGGGTGACCAATAACAACCAATAACAAATTAATGCCAAAATAATTGCATTATTCAGTCTAAAATCACAATCAATCATAATATTCAGTCTAAAAACAGAATAATCACATTGAACCTGAAGGGATATTAGATAACTTACCAGTGAGAGTCCACAGTTCCACCGTCCACGCCGACCAGCTCTGACGAAGTCCGACAACAAAGCTTCTCCGTTTCTTCCCTCATCTCTTCGCTCCTCTTCTCTCTTTCGAATCGCAACAAGTCTCTCAGACCAGTTGTTTTCTTTTCTTTTTTTAATCTTAGTGCTTTGTTTGAACAAGCTTCTCCAACAAGCCTTGTAGTTTATATATTTGTAAAAGTTTCATATTTTACACTTTGACCTATTAAAGTTTCTAAAATTTTGCTTTCATCTCGACCTAATTTAAAAAATACATATACATGAAATTTAAAATAGATTATTATATATGTTAACTAATTAAAAAAAAAATTCCAAATAGTTTAAAAAATTGGGGGGCTACTCTATATAATTTTGAAATTATCTAAAAAGAATTTGGGGGTGCGAACTCTTATAATTTTAAATTGTTTTAAAATTTCTAGTATAATATATGATATTTTTCAAATTTTTGGGGGTGCGGCCGCCCCCCTCCGCCCTCTCCTAGATCCATCCTTGGTTATACTCTTAGAAGTGGGTTGGCTTTTTGACTTTTTGATTTTTTTAGCTATTTTAGCCTGGGCTAAAAAGCTTGGTTTGGGAATGACTTTTTGACTTTTTTGATTTTTTTTTGTGAGAGAAGAGTGTAATGATTATGGGTTGGATGTGATGTTTTGTTTGTTGTGGCTAAAATAGCCTATTTTGTCTTTTGTGGCTATTTTAGCCACAAACCATCTTCCCAAACAGACCCTTAAAAAATTTTAAATGACAATCTTGTCTTTTTTCCTATCATTTCTTCTTTCTATAATCATAGCTACATTCTATAACTTTTCATCATTAAATTTCACCTAAAATTCTTATTGAGTAATGATATACAAACATAAATTTTATATAAAATTTTCAAATATTATGATATAGCTTAATGGTAACCTTTCACTTTAAAATAAAACACCTATAAATATGATTTATATTTACAATAATATCACTATCACAATATTTTTATGATATTTTTTGTATGAATTTTTATATATCAATATAATTTTTATCTTTAGAGATATTTAAAAAGTATAAAATTTGTACAAAAAAAATTTATTGAATACAACAAAATAAAATAATGTATTGAATTTTTGTATTTTTGTATTTTTTTTGTATTTGGTAAAAAAAATTTTTAAAAAAAAGGCACAAAATATTATATTTCTTAAGTATATCTAGATTAAATGTATCTAAAAAAAATTTAAAAAAAAATTTGCTTAAAATATTTAAAAAATTTAGTAAAAATAAAAAAACAAGAAAATTAAAAAAATAAAATAAATAAAACTAATTTTTTTTGTGAGTTAAATCAAATAAGATTATTATTATTTCTCTTTAAATAACATGAACAAAATATCTTTATTATTTTATTATTTTATATGTATAAAAGTTAAGGAGCAAATATATCATTTTAATATGATAAGGGATAAGTGTAATTTTTTAAATGTGAAGGGAGATCAGTATTAAACAGAAATCTCAGAAAATATCAGTGTAATTTATCCTAAAAGATTTAAATTAAATCTCTCTTTTATTTATTTTTAATTATTAATCAATTATCTTAATAACACATTATTACACCTAAAAATAAATTTATATATCATTTTTTTAAATTAAAATTTCAAAAAGCGGGATTTTAATAGATGTGCTACTCTAATGTATGAGGTTAGAAGTGTAAAAATGGTCCGCAGTCCGTAAATGGCCCAAAGCCCGCCCGCAGCTCGGAGTCGGCCGGCCCCGTTTAGACCTGTTTAGGCCTGGGCCCGAGCCCAGCCCGAGCCCCTAGGCCTAGGCTTGGGCCATTATTTTGAAGCCTGGCCCGGCCCATGGCCTAGCCCACCGGCCCGCTTAAAGCCCACTCAAAGCCCGGCCTAAGGCCCAGCCAGCCTGAGGCCTAGTGTCTTTTTTAGTGGAAAATAATAAAATTTTGGTAAAAAGAACTTTAAAAAAATGGTCAAGCCCGCCCAAGCCCGAAACCCCGCCCCGCTCGCCCAAGACCTAAATACCACATGGCTTGGGTCTGGGCCTAATTTTTTTGCTCGTGGATTGAGCCGGCCCGAATTTTGGCAGGAGCCCTCGGGGCCTGACGTAGGCCGAGTCGGGCCAGATTTATACCCCTATATAAGGTCCAGTGATAGTGGTTAACTAGCGCATTGTTATTGATGTAGAGTAGGGGTGCTCGTGGTTTGGTTGCGATCGATGAATTTTTAATTCGTCATTTGTTTGTCGAATTAGCGGATTGAAAAAAATTAATCTGCATCTGTCTACCGGATTGACGGATGTGGATTGAGCGGATTGGCGGATGGATGCGAATCGGTTTAGTTGTTTAAACTTTATAAATTTGGGAACATAATACAACAACTTGCCAACATGTTTTTTGGATAACAATCCAACTCAATATAACTAAAGAATTATCAAGTAAATTGTCAAATGTAATGCTTGATGGCCCGAAAATTCACGACTCGAATGACTCGAATGTGTTAAAATGACGTCGTTTTGAGGATATATTCGAGCCATTCGGGCCACCAAACATTTTTCCAATAATAAATACATATAAGAAAATCATGCATTATCAAAACTATTTCATTACTTTTTTTATTCAAAAACTATTTAATTTGATTTTTTTTTTAAATGACAAAATTAAGCCTTATATTTTCCACACACAAAAAAAAAAAAAAATCAACATTTGCCATTTGATAAAAGGATTTCCAAATTGAAAATAAATTGAAAACACAAAAGAATATTTAAACCCTTTTTCAATTGAAAACACAAACAAAATATCTAAATAAATTGAAAATAGAAAGTCTTACAAATTAATAAGGGTGCTTGCTGTTCGGCGGTTCGGTTACGGCTAAAGGAATCTCAAATCCACCATCCGTCCAAACCTAGGCAGATTGGAAAAAATCAATCCACAACCATCTGCTCATTACTACGCATCCGTCCAAAATACAGCGAATCGGTTCGGTTCGATCAGTTTAGACGGATCGAAATATCCGATGCTCAACCCTAATTTAGAGCACCGACTGACATTGATGATGTGGTGCTCTTTGAGTAGGGATAAGTTTTCTTCCATAATTTCATTTCTCCATAGCTCTTTATATTTCTTTATAGATCCTAACTTGGATTTAGAGTGATAATTTAAATCATTTATCTCATAAGTCTCATAATAAAGATTATATATATATATAATGAGTTTTATTGAAAAATTATAAATTTTTTTAAAAAAAATTATATTTTATTTGATAAAATAAACGACAACTGTGATTGTGAACTCAAATCATTTATTTTATAATAAAAAAAATTATTTTTCGTTCATGTGTTTATAATTTTTCAATGGAACTTGTTTTTTTGTATGAATGACATTTATTACGAAACTTACAAAATAGACAGTTCAGATTATCAATGTGGATCTGAATTAGAACCTACAAAAGAGACATAAAGAAATATAGAGATATGGAGGTATGAAGAGGAGCCTATCCTCTTAGGGGGTGTTTGTTTGAGGGGATTGGAGGGAGAATTGGATTCCATGTCCATTCTATGGAGGAGTCCATTGTTTGATTGAAAATTTGTAGGCCAGATTAGGAGTTCAATCAAATTCCTTATCCTTCAGATGTGGAAATGTTGTGTCCTAGAGAGAGAGGTGGGATACAAATGGTGGGATAACAATCTCATGAAATTAATTTGTAAAAAGTCACTTTCACCCCCAAGTACATGTATCTTAATTTGTTTCTCAAATATATATATATATATATATATATATTTGCAAATGATGGAATAAAAATTCAAATTTTATTTCAAATGGTGGGATAAAGATTCAATTTTTGTTTCACTATTCCATAGACAAATTGTTTGGTTTTATTATGTATTGTACTTAATAAAAATAAAATAAAATTTGAAAGTCTCAACTAAAAAATAAAATAAAATAATTTTATTTTTATTAATGTTCTATTTATTTAATTTTTTAAAAGATCTAGCCAATAAATAAAATAAAATTTATAAGTCTGATTTAGTTTTATTATTATTTAGTAAACAATACAAAAGGGTAAAATAATATTTTGAGTATTTATCATTCTTTATAATATCCCAAATAAATATAAAATTCAATAGATTAGTTATTTCTTAACATTTAATCCCATAACTAAACAATCATAGCAGTCGTTTGGCATAAGGTTGTGGGGCTAAAATAGTCACAAAAAGACAAAATAGGCTAAAAAGCCAATAAGACAATGTTATATCCAAATCATAATCATTTTATTTTTTTCTCTCACAAAAGTTAAAAAACTCATCCCAAAGGAAATTTTTTAGTCTCATGCTAAAATAGTCAAAAAACCAACACACATCCCAAACGAACAGGTAATTCTATTTCCACACGCTAATTTCCCTAAGTGTACACACTTAATAAATACATTTTCAATACACACATCAAAAAAAATATAAAATCTCAATACATATCTCTTTATTTCAATAATACCCTCATTTTCAATTTCAAAATCTTAGATGGCGTTTGGTTTGTGTTTAGAATTTTGATTTGAGTGTAAAGTTGTATTTTGAGTTTGTAAGTTTTGGAGTTATGATTTGAAAAGATAAAATTTGTTTGGTTATGAGTTTTGAAAAGAGTTTTGAATTATGATTTAAATTGAGTGTTGAATTTTTAAAATGAGTATTGAGTTTGTGAAAAGTTATTTGATTAGGACTATTGAAAAGAATTTTCAAAACTTAATTCAAAAACTTATAACTCATAAACAAACACATAACATAAAACTCTATTAAAAATTCTACTCGAAACTTATAACCAAACTCTTTTTAAAATTCAATTCAAAAAATAATTATTGACAAAAATAATTTTTTTTTTAAAAATTTTAAAAATTCCAAAATTTTTTTATTAAATATATTTAAAAATATATTATTATTTTTTTATTTTTAAAAATTACTGTGACAAATTAATTTTTATTTCAAATTTTTTTTTTTTGTTAATTTTAAATAAATGTCCAAATAATTTGTCATTTTGGTCTCAAAAACATATTTTCTATATTTAGTATTTTTTTTTTCCAGTTAACAAGTGCCAATTGCTATATAAATAAATAATAAAAAAAAAAACATTGTTTTGGTCAACCGGCTGGATGTCCGGACGGACAACCAGGTAGACCAAAAATTTAAAAACTCTCTGGTTTACCAAACATGTTTTCAAAATGTGTTTTGAAATTGATTTGGAATCATGATTTGAAAACTGTAAGCAAATAGAGGGTTGCTAACAGGTTTGGAATCATGATTTGAATTACAACCCAAACACAGTCTTAATTTTCTTCCATTCACTCATGCCTTCTACACCTTCTTTGCCGCTACTCTAGTCTTCCATCGCCATTATCATCATCACCGCTACCACTCCCAACTTATTCCTCTCCACGCTAGACTTCTATAGTGAATCTTAAAAATGGGATGGTTTGTGTAGACACCCAATTTTTGACCGTCCTCAAGACTTGGACGTCACCGTTTGAACACTCGGTAATCATTCATGTTCATGTTCGTTTTGAGTTCTCGGAGGTCTCGGCTACGTGCCCTGCCTTAGGATCTCTCAACTTGTTTGTTTTTGTGTTTGGTTTTGCACCAAACACTTGTTGTTTCGCTTCTGAGGGTGGGAAATAGCTTGTTGGCCATCCCCACACCTCACCGGCCATGGCTTGAGGCCACCGGCCATGTTTTCTTGCCACCGGCCATTGGTGATGGCCGGTCAGCACTCTTGGTGGTCGGCCGGCCACCTTTGTTGGTCAAATGGCCATTTTTGTTGGTCGACCACTGTTCATCTGCTTTTGGCAGATATTTTGTGCCAGCTGGCACCCACTTTGCACCCCCTCCATACACGTGTATGGAGGGATTTCCCTCTTGCTTAGCTTGTTTTGTAAGCTTTGCAAGAGTTGGAATTCTATAAAGGGAGGGCTTTTCCTCCCTCCTCAAGGGTTCCAAAAAAATTCCAAAGCTCTAAGATTAGGGTTAGGGTTTGTGTATCTATCCATCTCTATATCTGCCTCTCCTTTTGAGTTGTGTGTGTATAAGTGTGTGTTTGTTCTTACTTTTGTGCACAAACACCTACCATTACACTATACCTTGTTACTGAGGTGCCAAAGGGGTGTTCTTGAAGTTTTTGAGCTGGTTTTGACATAAAGAATGGGCTGGGATAGTCTTTGTGAAGAAGGTCTTCAAGGGTAAGAACTTTCCCCCTTTATTCCCCATTTTTGCTTAGGCTTTTAGCCATCCTTGCATCTGTTTTTAAGCTTAGTCTATAATTAATAAAAGTTCTGATTTTGAGTGCTTAAAATAGTTGTTTAAGGTTGTTTTGGTGTTTGGGGTTGTTTGACCCCCTCTTAGGCCTTGTTTAGCCTCATTTTTGTGCATTTTTGGTGACCTCCAGGACCACCTTGTCTTGGCCTTCCCACCACTGAAATCCAGAGGGATTTCAGTGGTGGGGATGGTGTTTTGAGGTCCTAAGAAGGAGAGGGCCATCCCCTCTCCTTGTTGTCTTCAAAACTTACAATTTTAGCCTCATGTGTGAGCACCTTGTTTAAGTCCATGTTGGCCATGTCTTAGCTGGTATCTGGTAGTATTCTGCCATGGTTTACCTCTATTTTAAGTTGGTTTAGACACACCATGCATGCCTTGCATACTTGTCTTGTAATGCCATGAAATTGCCTTAACATGCTTTATACTTTGAGCCTTGTTTTTAGCATGATTTTGGCCTAGCTTTGTGAAGCTTTTATGCATATTTTAGTATGCTTGAGGTCTGTTTTTGGTTGTTTGGGTCATCTATGACTTGCTTTGTATAGCTACCATGCAATCTCCCTTGTAGGCCTTGAGTGTTGGCCCCTCTAGCATGCTCTCCTTGCATCATTTCAGTGGTTTGGCACCACTTATCATGTCATTTCAGTCCATATAGCATGTTTGTGTACTTGCATTTATGGCTCCTTTGATGCTTCAAAAGGTTTGTGTTTTATGCTCCATGTTTGGACCTTTGTGCATGCCTTTAGATTTAGGCCATTTAGATGCCATCTAGGTGTGTCTTTGGTCTTGTTCAGACCTGCATTGGGACTATTTTAGGTCTCCATGGCCCTTTGGGGCTTGCTTCATATAGCCTTGGTTTGAGTCCCGTGGCTAGTTTTCAAGTTTGAACCTTGCTTGCATGCTTTGATTGTTTTGTTTAGTTGGTTTGGCACCATCCTTAACATGATTTTCAGAGTTCATCATGCTTGTCATTTGTCCATGTTCATCTCCTTTTAAGTGTGCTTAAAAGTCCCCTCTCTATGCTTAAGTATTGGACCATGTTTGTATGTACATTTGCCTTCATGTGCTTAGCATATTAGCCATTGTTTTGGGCTTAAAAGTTACTCCTTCATGCTCAAGTTTTGGACCATGTGTGCATGAATGCTTGTGTGTACATTTGCCTTGTATGTTGTCACACACTTGGCCCATAGTCATGTTGTCACATACTTGGTCTATTGGCATGTTGTTGCGTGTTTAAAGTTGTGTTGCATTTGGCATGCATTCCTCTTTTAGTTACTTAACATGTTGTCACATGTTTGCTTGATATGTTGTCACATATCATTTGCATGCTTGTTAGCTTGCATACTTGTTACATGCTTGCATCTTTGCAACTTGTTCACATGCTCATATTGCATGCTTAGGTTGCATTTTGGCATGTATGTCTTGCCTCTTGAATTGATTATGATTGAGGTTGGGCCCATTGTGTGTTTTGTGTGCATTACATTTAACATCAAAATGCACACTTGACTTCTTGGACCATCACGCATTAAAATGCGCGATTGGTGGTCTGAGGGTCAAGTACCAAACTCCCTTGAGTCCACAACATGATGGGGAGAGTGGTTATGCAAACATTTGCTTCGAAATGCATTGCCATGTCTTGTCTGCCCTCTGCTGCTGTCAAAACAGGGTTCTGCAGGAATGGATGGCCGATCGACCAACAATGGATGGCCGAGAGCTCAATAGATGGTCGATGACCATTTTACCATGGCCGGTGGTGTTTCCTCTTGGCCGGTGACCTTCCACAGTGATCAGGGAGTGGCGCTGAAACATCCTTGGGACTTGTGCAGTCTTCAGAGGCATAAAACAGTGTAAACAGAGGCAACTTGTGCATGGTGGTAGATTTCTGAGCGGAGCCAAGCACGCATGCATTGGACCCTCTTCCCGAGGCTATTTTACCGCTTTATTAGCTTAGTTAATTTGCTTAACTAGTTAAGTGGTCTGTAACTAATTAATTAACTTGTTAATTAGTTAAATTTGTATTATTTTTTTGGTCCTTCCGAGAGAAGGCGAATTGTGTAATAAGCGTGCGTGTGTGTGATGCATGTTTTCCAACCCCCACTTCTTTCTCCCTTTTACTTACCTGCTTTTGATGGTTAGTATTAGGACATGTTTTGATTAGCATACTTATGATAGCATGTTTGCATCCATTCATTTGTATTGCATGTACCGGGCTCGGCGCATCATACTAATTGCATAGTATTTCAAATCTAACTTGAATACATGTCAAGTTGCATTTCACATGCCATCCATAGATTAGCCGAGCCTATTCTAGCTACATTTTGCTTGCGATGCATTAGCCATCTTAACATGGACTTGGATCATACGTTTGATTACTAACATGTTCCTTGTTTTGGCTTGGAGTACTAGGTGAGTGTTTATGCTTTAGCATCTCACATGAGTGTGAATGTTAACATGAAAGCATGCTTGCCATGAGGCTAACCGCTTAGTTGATTTACTGCCTGAATGCCTGTGGGTGAAGGTTGGATTGCTTGAGTTGGAACAACTCGTTGAAATCCGTGTTTTAGCCTACTTGCGAGTAGCAAATTTCAAACTGTCTTTCAAACGAGCAGATATGCAATACTTTGTTTCAAATTAGGCGATCTAGTCTATACTTTTGTGTTGTGCGCATCACATAGTAAGATTATCTAATTAACCGGAATAAGAGCACATGTGTTTTCAAAAACAAGATATCATGCTTAGTAGAGGCCGATCTTGGATCGGGCGAGCGGGGGTGCTCATAACTGACCTTCCCCAATCGTACCCAAGTTCCCGAGCCGAGGCAACTTTGGTGATGACGGACACGTGGTCTTAGGCAACGAGTCAGGGTTTCCTAAATTCCCCCAAAAATAAAATATTTAGGTGGCGACTCTGTATCTGGCAAAGCAGTCCATGTTTGACACTTCTTTCTAAAAATCTGTTTTTTAAAACGATTTGCCGGATTTGGACTCTTTGATGATTCATCGGTCTTGCATTGCACTCTGCGAGATTAGATACAGGATCGTAACATTGAGTCCTGAACTGTAGTGAGCCCAAATGAACAAAACGAGATTTCCCTCCCGGGACGTTCGGGGACGTCTACAATTTGCAGCGGGGATTATGTGTGAGAGTATATGGTTCTAGCAGAAGGTTATGGTAGACAGAAGGGAAAAGAGGTGATGAGAGAGGATGACGTAAGAGAGAGGTAGAGTTGGCGATAGAAGATGATTGTGATATTTTAAAATTAGAATTTGAATGGAAGAAGATAAGGGTATTATAGTATTTTTATTCTAAAACAAGATTGTATTAAGGAATAACTAGCCTATCACCTCTACTATGCACGGTGCTATGCATGGGATAATTTTAGATATTTATATTTGTTTTAATTTTTTTTAATATATAAATTATGTTTTTTAAAATTTTTTATAAAAATAATTTAACAATCTTATCATTAACCATAGTGTACAGGAGAAATTAAAAAGGCTATTGCAGTAACTATGTACGGACTGTATCTATAATGATTTGTATGAGGGGATTTTAAATGCTAATCAGGGATTTTGACCAAATCAATAAATGTAGGCATGTGGATTGGAAAAAGTTAATAAATGCTGATCAGGGGGATTTTGACCAAATCAATAAATGCTGAGGTTTTTTTTTTTTTTTAAATCAAAAATTTAGAAAATTAAGATTGAGAGATTGGAGCTCCCACAAGGCTTGGGGTTTAGAAACCCTCTTTTCCTTAATATATTTACAATCTATACTATATATTAAGCAAAAGGGTGTTTTAACCCCCAAGGCCTGTGGAAGCTCCAATATGTCAATCCTAATTTCCAGATTTTTTATTTTTTTTTTAAAAAAAAAATTGACTTGGTAATTGGTTCAAAGATTATAATAATTACAATTACACCATGATTACATGGGTCTCTTGGGGAAGCAAAAGTGGTGGCGTGTAAATTAAGAGCCACAACCTCTCTCTCTCTCTCTCTCTCTCTCTCTCCCTCTCACATTTCATTTATTGTTTTATTTTCCCACCCTCTATCTCCTTCATTTATCAATAGTGTAATTATAATCTTTGAACCAATCACCAAGCAATCCCAATATTATATTGAAAGAATTTAATAAGTGTTATTTTTTTTTTCAAAAATATCTCCTTCATTTATCAATAGTGTAATTATAATCTTTGAACCAATCACCAAGCAATCCCAATATTATATTGAAAGAATTTAATAAGTGTTATTTTTTTTTTCAAAAAACAAAACAAAAAAATTAAGAGAGAAAAAAATTAAGAGCCATTGACACCATGATTACATTCAAAAAAAAAAACAAAAAAATTAAGAGAGAAAAAAATTATATTGAAAGAATTTAATAAGTGTTTTTTTTTTTTCAAAAAACAAAACAAATATTTATAATCTTTGAACCAATCACCAAGCAACCCCAATATTATATTGGAACTCCACAAAAATTTATGGGTTAGAAATAGATATAAGAAAAAAATTAAGAGCCATTGACACCATGATTACATTCAAAAAAAAAAAACAAAAAACATTAAGAGAGAAAAAAATTATATTGAAAGAATTTAATAAGTGTTTTTTTTTTTTTCAAAAAACAAAACAAAAAAATTAAGAGAGAAAAAAATTAAGAGCCATTGACACCATGATTGCATGGGTCTCTTGGGTGGTGGCGTGTAAATTAAGAGCCATATTTATCAATAGTGTAAGAGCCATATTTATAATCTTTGAACCAATCACTAAGTAACCCCAATATTATATTGGAACTCCACAAAAATTTATGGGTTAGAAATAGATATAAATTTTTTTGCATCTCCAAGAGACCCATGTAACTATTGTGTAAATGGCTCTTAATTTTTTTCCCTTTTAATTTTTTTGTTTTGTTTTTTGAAAAAAAAATAAATAAACACTTATTAAATTCTTTCAAACCTTTATAATTTCTCCAATACACATATTTTTCTTAACTTTTCACATACCTATTGTAAACAGTGATTTTCCTTTTTGCTTTCTCCTTCTTGAGTTCTCACTTTCATACTTTCAATTTCAGTAACTACGTATGCAAACAATAAGTGTTATTTTTGTTTTTTTCCTTCT
Organism: Camellia japonica; assembly: GCA_030407325.1. Taxonomy (NCBI): domain Eukaryota; kingdom Viridiplantae; phylum Streptophyta; class Magnoliopsida; order Ericales; family Theaceae; genus Camellia; species Camellia japonica. The sequence continues at coordinate 43,120,776 of JAPPVO010000031.1, read as the reverse complement.
TAACTTTTTCTTTTATTTACTGTTTTAATATTAACAGTGATTTTCCTTTTTGCTTTCTCCTTCTTTAGTTCTCACTTCTACACTTCCAACTTCAATGACTACGTATGCAAACAGTAAGTGTTATTTTTGTTTTCTCCTTAACTTTTAATGTTATTTAATCTTTTTATAAACCCTCACAAAAAGAAAAATGTGATTATAATTTCTCCTTCTTAACTTTTTCTTTTGTTTACTGTTTTAATATTGTTCAATGGTTTTTTTGATTTTATTTTTGAATCTTTTTATTTATTATTTTAATTTTATTTTAATTTTTTAATATGATTAAAGTTGGATAAATATAAACTCTCACAAAAAGAAATATGTTATTATAATTAGTTGAATGATTCTTTTTTTTAATGTGATTGTAGTTAGTATAGTAGTTAAAAAAATGTGATTAACTAATTTTTAATGTTATTTAATCTTTTTATTTAATTTTTTAATATGATTAAAGTTAGATAAATAATGTTTTAATATCATTAAAGTTAGATAAATATAAACTCTCACAAAAAGAAAAAAATGTGATTAAGCAAAAGTGGTGGCGTGTAAATTAAGAGCCACAACCCCTCTCTCTCTCTCTCTCTCTCTCTCTCTCTCTCTCTCTCTCTCTCTCTCTCTCCCTCTCACATTTCATTTATTGTTTTATTTTCCCACCCTCTATCTCCTTCATTTATCAATAGTGTAATTATAATCTTTGAACCAATCACCAAGCAATCCCAATATTATATTGAAAGAATTTAATAAGTGTTATTTTTTTTTTCAAAAATATCTCCTTCATTTATCAATAGTGTAATTATAATCTTTGAACCAATCACCAAGCAATCCCAATATTATATTGAAAGAATTTAATAAGTGTTATTTTTTTTTTTTCAAAAAACAAAACAAAAAAATTAAGAGAGAAAAAAATTAAGAGCCATTGACACCATGATTACATTCAAAAAAAAAAAACAAAAAAATTAAGAGAGAAAAAAATTATATTGAAAGAATTTAATAAGTGTTTTTTTTTTTCAAAAAACAAAACAAATATTTATAATCTTTGAACCAATCACCAAGCAACCCCAATATTATATTGGAACTCCACAAAAATTTATGGGTTAGAAATAGATATAAGAAAAAAATTAAGAGCCATTGACACCATGATTACATTCAAAAAAAAAACAAAAAAATTAAGAGAGAAAAAAATTATATTGAAAGAATTTAATAAGTGTTTTTTTTTTTCAAAAAACAAAACAAAAAAATTAAGAGGGAAAAAAATTAAGAGCCATTGACACCATGATTGCATGGGTCTCTTGGGTGGTGGCGTGTAAATTAAGAGCCATATTTATCAATAGTGTAAGAGCCATATTTATAATCTTTGAACCAATCACCAAGTAACCCCAATATTATATTGGAACTCCACAAAAATTTATGGGTTAGAAATAGATATAAATTTTTTTGCATCTCCAAGAGACCCATGTAACTATTGTGTAAATGGCTCTTAATTTTTTTCCCTTTTAATTTTTTTGTTTTGTTTTTTGAAAAAAAAATAAATAAACACTTATTAAATTCTTTCAAACCTTTATAATTTCTCCAATACACATATTTTTCTTAACTTTTCACATACCTATTGTAAACAGTGATTTTCCTTTTTGCTTTCTCCTTCTTGAGTTCTCACTTTCATACTTTCAATTTCAGTAACTACGTATGCAAACAATAAGTGTTATTTTTTGTTTTTTCCTTCTTAACTTTTTCTTTTATTTACTGTTTTAATATTAACAGTGATTTTCCTTTTTGCTTTCTCCTTCTTTAGTTCTCACTTCTACACTTCCAACTTCAATGACTACGTATGCAAACAGTAAGTGTTATTTTTATTTTCTCCTTAACTTTTAATGTTATTTAATCTTTTTATAAACCCTCACAAAAAGAAAAAATGTGATTATAATTTCTCCTTCTTAACTTTTTCTTTTGTTTACTGTTTTAATATTGTTCAATGGTTTTTTTGATTTTATTTTTGAATCTTTTTATTTATTATTTTAATTTTATTTTTAATTTTTTAATATGATTAAAGTTGGATAAATATAAACTCTCACAAAAAGAAATATGTTATTATAATTAGTTGAATGATTTTTTTTTAATGTGATTGTAGTTAGTATAGTAGTTAAAAAAATGTGATTAACTAATTTTTAATGTTATTTAATCTTTTTATTTAATTTTTTAATATGATTAAAGTTAGATAAATAATGTTTTAATATCATTAAAGTTAGATAAATATAAACTCTCAAAAAAAGAAAAAAATGTGATTATAATTAGTTGAATGATTCTTTTTTTTAATGTGATTAACTAATTTTAATTAGTTAGTTTAATAGTTAAAAAAATGTGATTAACTAATTTTTAATGTTATTTAATCTTTTTATTTACTATTTTAATTTTATTTTCAATTTTTTAATATGATTAAAGTTAGATAAATATAAACTCTCACAAAAAGAAAAATGTGATTCTAATTAGTTGAATGATTCTTTTTTTTAATGTGATTGTAGTTAGTTTAATAGTTAAAAAAATGTGATTAACTAATTTTTAATGTTATTTAATCTTTTTATTTACTATTTTAATTTTATTTTTAATTTTTTAAAATGATTAAAGTTAGATAAATATAAACCATCACAAAAAGAAAAATGTGATTATAATTTCTCGTTCTTAACTTTTTCTTTTGTTTACTGTTTTAATATTGTAGTTAATCAAAAATTAGTTCAATGGTCTTTTTTAATGTAAAATATTTTTATTTACTATTTTAATTTTATTTTTGATTTTTTAATATGATTAAAGTTAGATAAATATAGACCCTCACAAAAAGAAAAAATGTGATTATAATTAGTTGAATGATTCTTTTTTTTAATGTGATTGTAGTTAGTTTAATAGTTAAAAAAATGTGATTAACTAATTTTTAATGTTATTTAATCTTTTTATTTACTATTTTAATTTTATTTTCAACTTTTTAATATGATTAAAGTTAGATAAATATAAACTCTCACAAAACGAAAAATGTGATTATAATTAGTTGAATGATTCTTTTTTTTAATGTGATTGTAGTTAATTTAATAGTTAAAAAAAATGTGATTAACTAATTTTTAATATTATTTAATCTTTTTATTTACTATTTAAATATAAACTCTCACAAAAAGAAAAATGTGATTCTAATTAGTTGAATGATTCTTTTTTTTAATGTGATTGTAGTTAGTTTAATAGTTTAAAAAAATGTGATTAACTAATTTTTAATGTTATTTTGTTATTTAAACTTTAATATAATATAATAAAATCATATGATTATTATCAAAATATTAAACTTTAATATAATATAATAAAAAAAAAGACATTTAATTCCTTTAAAAGTCCAACACATATGATTATTATCAAAATATTAAACTTTAATATAATATAAAAAAGGAAAAAAAAGAAGACATTTAAAAATGGGTATTTAACCCCCAAGGCTTGTGGAAACTTTAATATTCCAATCTGAATTTTTTAAATTTTTTATTTAAAAAAAAACACAGCATTTATTGATTTGGTCAAAATTCTCATTTATTAACTTTTTTCAATCCACATGTCTTTCCACATGCCTGCATTTATTAATTTGGTCAAAATTCTCTGATCAGCATTTAAAATCCCTTCAAACAAATAATTATAGATACAATCTGTGTATAGTTACTGCAGTACCCTTTTCAACTTCTCCCATACATTATGATTAGTGATAAGATTGTTAAATTGTTTTTATAAAAAATCTTAAAAAACATAATTTATATATTAAAAAAAATCTAAAACAAATAGAAATATCAATAATTATCCCGTGCATAGCACGGGTGATAGGCCAGTTATCTATATATGTGAATTGCGATTTTAATTTTTTTTTTTAAATATCTTTTTTTTTTCTTTTTTATATTATATTAAAGTTTAATATTTTGATAATAATCATATGGACTTTTCTTAAGTGTGCAACCCTCAAGGTTGCACACCATGTGCCACTTACACAAAAAGTATAAGTGGAAGGTGGAAACAAAAGCAAGACTGCAAACAGAAAAGGCGTAAGTGTAAGGCGTAAGTTGCACACCATAACAGGACCCTAATTATATGTGTTGGACTTTTCAAGGAATTAAATGTCTTCTTTTTTTTATTATTTTATATTAAACTTTAATATTTTGATAATAATCATATGTGTTGGACTTTTCAATAAATTTTTTTTATGCTTGTTCTTAATGCATTAAAATGTTATTATGAGGGATAATAATCATATGTATTGAGATTTTTCAAGAAATTCATATGTGTTGGACTTTTCAAGGAATTCATATATGTTGGATTTCAAAAAAAAAAATTTATACTTGTTCTTAATGCATTAAAGTGTTATTATGATGGTAAAACTTGGGGGTTGAGAGAAGTTAATAAATGCTAAGATTTTTTTTTTTTAAATCAAAAAATTAGGAAATTTAGATTGGGAGATTAGAATTCCTATAAGATTTGGGGTTAAAAATCTTCTTTTACTTAATATATAGTATAGATTTTATTAAGTGTGTAAATTGAGAAGAATTTGTAGGTAGAAATAAAATTACCCCAAATGAACCCATAGGATACAACCCTTTATAACTAAATAGTTCATGAGCTATATATTTCAAAATTAATAATTTAATAAATTACAATATATTTTTATTTAATTCGTTTAAACAATTATTATTTTAAAACACCCAATAATTTCTTGTTCGTCAAACCAATCAAATAATCACTCCACCTGCCACGGCGCATTTAGAGATAGACGTGCCTTTCGCGCCTCTCTCATTGGTGGGCCCTGAGCTAATCCTTGTGTTTTGTTTTTCAAATCTGCTCACTTGAATTCAAAGTTCAATAATACTTGGGATCATTAAAAGTGGTATTCTAAAAATACTATTAGTGATGTGACTGAACGAGACTTATTGCTTGTGTCTTGTTTTTTTTTTTAAATACTTACCAACTCATTAATGATACTTTAAAATATCACTTTTAATGGAAAGTATCATTACCCCTTCAAAGTTATCACTGTCCCCACCCACCTCTTTAAAGTTGGTTCACTTTTCAACAAACTAGTAGTGTGTTCCTAAATATTCCCACTATTTTTTTTGTGGGTCCTCGTGCTAAAGCTTGTGTTTTGTTTTTAAAATTTGGTCACTTGAATTCAAAGTTATCACCGTCTCCACCCACCTCTTTAAAGTTGGTTTACCTTTCAACAAACCAGTAGCGTGTTTCCTTGCTGTTGTTCTGTTCTGTGTTTCCTCGTTCTGTGTTTACTTTTCAACCCATCTAGGATTCTTTCTGCCTTATCTTGTTCTGTGTTTCCTTGCTGTTTGGTTTGCCTTTTCCTTTTTGATGTAACCAAAAAAAAAAAAGAAAAAAGAAAAAGTAGTGAGTTGTTAGGTCCGGTAATTATTTCTTTTTTTAGTTTTTAATTTATATTTATAAAAAATTTAAATTATCATAAAAATATATTTGATAATTTTTTTTAACTTATAAATGGTTGTCTCAATTTATAAATTTTTTTAAAAAAAACGTAAATTCAAAAAATAAGTTTACATTGATTTTAAAACAGAAATTAAAAATTTGACTAAAATTTTTTTTCCAATTCATTTTTTTTCAAATAATTCTTTTTTCAATTATTTTTTTTTCAAACAATTTTTTTTCAAATAATTTTTTTTCAATTATAATGTGTATGATTCCATTGTCATAAATAATTAAAAATAAATATAAATATTTTAGGCCTGAATAAACATATTTTTAGTGTATGTTTTTAAATTTTTAAAAATATTTTGTTAAAACCAAGCACGTTTGTAGTTTATATTTTTTTAAAAATAAACAAAAACTAGTTTATAAAATTTTTATAAACATAAACAAAAAATGTAAACGTTACCAAACGCTACCTAAATATGCCTACTATTTTTCTTGTGGGCCCTTATCAAGTTATCATGTTTATGCTTTTATGTTAGGCTATATTTACCCCCTTCAACTATTATTTTATCTTTTTTATCTATAAATTTATATATTTTGATACTTTCAATTATAAAATGTATTACTTTCGTCCTCAACAGATTCCCTTTAGATCAATTCTAAAAAGGGTATATTTATATAATTTTCATACTTAAGAAAATCAATATATATGTGTTCATAAATGAAATAAAGAAATATTTATTAATAATTGAAAAAGTCTTCGTATATTTAACTCTTTTTATTATTATACTTTTGTTTGAACATAAAATATCCATTTTATACTCATTCCTAACTTCCCAAACCCAAAACCCTAATCCCACTATTCTATCTGGTGCTCTCCCTACTTATTCTAGCTCCAGTGACCCTTCCCAACCCCTTCATGTTCTCACCCATTCCTTTTTAACTTCTATTTACCACCTATCCATCGTCACCACCACCGTCATCGCCAATCTTTCTATCTCTCTGATTCTTTGTTGTCACCAACCCTATCACTCTCATCAAGGGTTTCACCACTTTCACCAGACTCTAAAGTGACATTTTCCTTAAACAATGGAGTCAAATAGTGTAATTTGCCCTTTTAATTTGGTTCTTGAACTATCTCAATGTTCCCAAATTTAGCCCAAGTCTCAAATGCCCATTCAATTTATAATTAAAAATAACATATTAACAGTTACATAACATTTTACATACAAATATGATAAAAACAAAATTTCCCTGGTGCCTCTTAAGTATTACTCCCTCTGTCTCAAATTATTTCACTATTTCAAATATCTGAAAATATTGTTTATATTTTTTTAATTTATTTATTTTTTCAACAAATTTAAAGACTTTATGAATCCGCCACCGTAAGTAGGGATTGGGGAGGCAGTTGCGTACTATTGTTGTGCAGCCAATGGAGCTTTTTAGAGCATCCCCACAAGTTTATCTAAATTTTACCTTAAAATATTATTAAAAAATTCATTCCCTATTTTTAGGGATCACTTTTTCATCCACTTCTCCCAACAAACTCTATTTTTTCTCTATTCTATTAAAATAATATTTTTCATTACTTTTAAATTTAAATATTTTTAATAATAAAACAAAAGCAAGAGCACATGCACTTGCATCTCTGCAGCGAAAGAACAAAGGGGGCGGTCGACCGGCCGGATGACCGGGCGGTCGATCGGGTGGATGTCCGGAGGGACACCTGGGAGGAAATCCTTCGTGCCTTTAAAACGAAATAAAATAAGAATTTACCTTAAAATATTATTAAAAATTTCCTATTTTAGTTATTTTATATTTTATATTTTTGGCGATGAAGATGCTCAAGGTTGAATAAAAAATAATTTTATATTTTTGGGGGTGAACAGTCGCTCCCTACATTTGGGGAACAACTGTAGCCACTCTTTTATTTGGGGGATGGGTTAAGGGATCTGATGGGGTTTTTTTTGACAACAAAATCCCTTATTTTGAGTAAGGAGGTGATATAAGAGCATCCCCAGCAGCCTACTTAAATTTCATTCTAAAATATTATTAAAAAATTCATTCCCTATTTTAGGAATCACTTTTTTATTTATGTCAAGTTTGGCATGACCTAAATAATATAAAAAGTCAAAAAGTTACTATCCTATTTAAGTCACATCATCTTATTTAAATCACATCACCTCTCTAACATATCACATCAAACCCAACCCATATAAGCCAATATGTCAAAAAGTACACTTTTTTAGAACATCCCAAATCAACCCTTAGTTTTCCCAACAGACTCTTATTCTTTTCTTAAAATATTATTAAAATATTCTTTTCCTTATTCTTTTTACTTTTTCATCTTCTTCTTGGATTTTCTGAACTGGAATGGTGTTCACCCAGGTTCTCTCTCACAGGCTCTTTGACAAATTGAAATATTTATACACAGGTCCTTTGACAAATTGATATATATACTCAAGTTCTCTCTCACCATTTATCACTGTTTGTATATATCTATACAATATATGCTTCAATTATTTGGTTTAGTTGATGATAGACAGAGTAAAACAGAGCAGTGAAGGAGGTGGTCAACCGGCCGGTCCACCGGCCGAACGTTCGGGTGGTCGACCGGCAAAGCAAGTTTTGGCTAATTTAAGGGAATTACAGTAACTCCCTCTAAATAAGGAGTCAATGTAGCAAATATTAGTTTAGGGAATTGTTTAGGGATTCTGCTGGAGGTGTATAAAACGATTTTAACTCCTTAAAATAGGTAAGGGGTGGGTTTGGGAGGATTGCTGGGTGCTCTAAGGGTGCTGCGGGGGATGCTCTTACGGGTCTCATTCCAACGATCTGAATCGTTCACTTTTTAGAAGACATCGAATACAATATACCTGCAAAAATTCAAGTTAATCGGATATCGGTATCCCTTTCATCAAGTCATGTTTGTATTCAAATTTATACTTAAAATAAAATGTCTTGATGAAAGGGATATCGATATCTGATTAACTTGAATTTTTGCAAGTATATTTAACTTGATATCTTCTAAAAAGTAAACGATTCGAATTGTCAGAATGGACCCGAAAAAAGTCTCATTGGCCGTGCAACAATGCTTGCTGCGCAGAAGCTCCCATAAGTAGTAGACACACGTTAAATACCAACTCATGAATTTAATGGCACATTTTTTGTTTAACTTTTGCAAATTTATATAAATTCATGTGAGCTAAATATAATGTGTATTTATTGATTATTTAGTTATTTATTTATGTTCTTACATTTTTTAAAAGTCAGTGGAAACTATTTTGTATTTTTACAGCTGCTCTAAAATTATGTTGTTTTAATTTTAAGAGTGTCTAACTAAAACCAACAAAAAAGAAATGAAAAAAGAAAAAAGAAAACATCATAAAAAATAAAAATAAAAATAAAAACAAAAACAAAAAACAGCGGCAATGTTTTGCTTAGCGCAAAGCACTACTGATGAAATAACATCTATCTTTTTTTTTCTTTTTCTTTTTTTTTAAATTTTTTTAGCAGCGAAGAAGAGAAATTTTATTAATGTGATTCATATGATACAAAGCCTCCGTTTGGGAAGTGAGTTGACTTTTTGGCTTTTTAATTTTTTTTTAGCTATTTTAGCCGGGGTTTAAAAGCTTGATTTGGGAAGGGTTTTTGACTTTTTGGCTTTTTTGAATTTTTTTGTGAGAGAAGAGTATAATGATTATGAGTTGGATGTGATATTTTGTTTGTTGTGGCTAAAATAACATAGTTTGTCTTTTGTGACTAAAACAGCCCAAAAAAACCCTTGCCAAACGGAAGGAAGTTACATAAACAAAAATAGCAAAGTTTAGAACAGCATCGTATCTCAACTAAGTTAACACATGGACATATGTAAATTAAAAAAATTTATGTGTAGGTCCTACTAATAGATGGAGTTATTGTTCAATAGATTTTATGATAATTAATGATATTTTTTATCAAATATTATTTAAAAACGTCACCAATTATTAATTTTCGACAACAGTTTGAAAATTGTATTATAAAAAATATCACTAATTATAAGTTTTAACAACAGTTTAAAAAAATCGTCACAAAAAAAACTACTAATTTTTAATTTTTAGCGGCAGTTTGAAAATTTTGTTACAAAAATACGTCACTAATTATAAGTTTTAGCGATAATTTAGAAACCGTGACCCAAAAAAAAAAAAAAAAAGTTACTAATTGTCCATTTTTAGTGACACATGCAAAAAAAAGTCACAAAAAATTATTTTTAACAATAATTATTTTATAATGAGAATTAAATTCTACTATTAAGATCTATTAATAATTTATCCTTAAGCACTAGCATCATTAAAAGTTCGCGAAATTGTAAATAAATGGTATTGTTTTAAAATAATTGTATTATATGTAGGATTTTAAAATAATGGTATTCTATTGACATGTCCCGTGAAAGGCATTTCAAAAATATTTTGAAGCTCTAATTTATAAACTCTAATAACTCTAATATGTATGTAAAATTTATCTGATGTAATGTTTTAATCTTTATTTATATTTTTTTGATTTTCCACTAGAATTCAATTAAAATTTTAGTTTTAGAGGAATGCAATTCAATTAGAATTTTAGTTTTAGAGGAATGTATAACTGTTTTACAAATGGTCTTTTGCAAGAGTGATCCTGTGAAGTGATCCTCTAGAGTAATCCTTTATTGCGCAACACGTGTCCCATTAATGGAACCAATGGCTGAGATGATCTCTCGCCAAAACGATGTCGTTTTGGTGAGCCAGACCCAAAAAAAAAAAATTTATTTTTTTACAGAGTTTGCACATTGAGAGAGAGGAGGAGAGAGAGCTAAGGAAGAAGAAGGAAGCCGTCGTCGCCCACTGTTGCCCCACCGCCACTGGACGTCGTCGATTCATATTGGCTACAACTCTTTCCTTGATTTTGTAGTTTTGGTGTTTGTTGTTTGTCCTCACAGAGAATCATCCCCAAAATTCTCATGTTCAAAGAAGTTCACATTTCAGCCTTTGATCTGGGTTTTCTTTCTTATTGAATCCAAAAAAATGCTTGTTTGAGTAAAATTTAACGGAGTTTTTCTTTGATTTGCTTTCTATGGCATAGATTACTGGTGAAACAGTAGGAGAGAGTTGTAGATGAGTGTTGATTTGCATTAATTGTACATGGATTTCAAATTTCAATCCTATTTCATTTTTCAATTTGTTTTTTATTTTTTATTTTTTGGGTGAATGAGTTTTTCAATTTTTATTTCTTCATTGTTCTTCGTTTTTTTGCTGTGTTGGGTTTAATGGACTTCAGCAAAAAATTGTGGTGCATCAGTGAGCAGTGTGCACAACCTAGTCTCTTCCATTCACAGAGCCCAAACCTCACTATGCATCAATGGAAACCCACATCTTCAAGAAATTCAAATTCAAACCCACCTCTAACGTTCCTTCAATGTCCACCACCCTCCGATCCAAAATCACCTCATCCCAATACGTAGCCTCCAGATCCAGAGACCACACGTTTGAGAAACTCAAGGACAAGTACAAGTGGATCAAACTCTACAAAAATTTTTCAAAGAAAAATTTTCCTTAGCTCTCTCTCTCTCTCTCCTCCTCCATTTGGATCTGCAAACTCTGCAATTTTTTTAAATTTTTTTTTTTTGGGTTTGACTCACCAAAACGTCGTCATTTTGAAGAGGGATCGTCTTAGCCATTGATTCCATTAATGGGACACATTGATTCCATTAATGGGACACATGTCGCGCCATAAAGAATTACTATAGAGGATCACTTGACAGGATCAGTCTAGAGGATCCGGATGCCTTTTGTAAGACAACCGTATTGACCGTACTGACACATTGAATGATCATATTGACACATCATTTCACAGGACAACCGTATATACAGTGGTTAAATAATAGAGTAACAATTTTTGAATTGGACCTTTAGAGGTATTTTGAGAAGATAGTTAAAGGTCCTTTTTCAGCTTTTAACTCATTTTAAATCATTATTTTTTTTTTATATTTTTTACATTTAAAAAAAAATTAAAAGAAGCTAAAAAAATAATTTTTAACCATTAATCAAAGTACCCTTAAGGGTTATTTTAGAAAGATGATTAAAAGTTGATTTTTTTTAATTTTTTTTAAAACTTTTTTTTGAAAGAAGGTATAAAAATATATGAATGATAATATAACCTAAAATGAATTAAAAATTGAAAAATATTTTTTAATCATCGCTTCGAAATACCCATAAAAAAATTCATATCATTGAGTTTTAGAAATAATGTTATAAGTTTCATGATCACCTTACTTGATTTCTTATACCTACCACTCAATACTTTTAATAGCATTAAATAATGACCATTATCGCAACATATTCTGATGAGGGGTGTAAAATTTGATCCGGTCTGGCTTGGCCCAACACACTCGGGCTTGGGCTGGGCCATGTTGAGCTCCAATCAAAATTCAGGCCGGCCTGACCCGACCCCCGGTTAGAAAATTATGCCCAGACTCAGGAGGTATTCGGATCTTGGGCGGACTGGGCCTCGAGCCGAGTCGGTGGGCCTGGGTCGGGCTTGGGCAGGGCTTAAATATTTTTTTCTATTTTTTTACCAAAATTTTATTTTTTTCATCAAAAATGACATTGAGTCTCAGGCGGGCCAGGTCTCAGGCCAAGCTTTGTGTCTTAAGCGGGCCGATAGGCTGGGCTTCAAAATGATGGCTCAGGCTCAGGCTCAAGCTCAGGGTCCCGAACTGGGTTCAAACCCAGGCCTAATGGGGCCGGGCCCATCGCAAGTTGCGGTTGAATTTCAGGTCGCCCACGAACCATAGACCATTTTTACACTCCTATCTGATGTGACGATTTAGAACCAAACCAACATAAGGTACATGAGATAAATGTATGATTTGTTCTTCAATCATATTAACATAACCAAGCAAGGGACCGGGGCTTGGGCAGGGCTTAAATATTTTTTTTTACCTTTTGTATTTTTTCACTAAAAATGACACTGAGTCTTGGACGGGCCAGGTCTCAGGCCAAGCTTTGAAACTTAAGCAGACCGATAGATTGAGTTTCAAAATGATGGCTCAGGCTTAGGCTCAAGATCTCGGACTGGGTTCGGACCCAGGCCAAATTGGACCAGGCCCATCCCAAGCTGCGGATGAATTTCAGGCTGTCCACGGTCCACAGACCATTTTTACACTCCTATCCGATGTGACGATGTAGAACCAAACCAACATAAGGTTAGGGCTGGGCAACCAACCCACCCGCCCGCGCAAACCGCCCGACCCTACCCTACCCGCAGTGCTTTGGGCGGTTTCGATGTAGGTATGCGGGCGGGTGCGGGTCAAGAAATTCACAAAAGATCGGGTTCGGGTCGAACCCGACCCGCCCGCAACCCGCAGTTTTGTTTTTTTTTTTTTTTTTTTTTTTTTTTTTTTTTTTTTAAGAAAAATAACTAGTTATTATTTTTTTTTTTGCATTTTGGATACATGGAGATAACTAGTTATTATTTTTATTTTTACATTTTGGATGAAAGTAAAATTTATTATATGGGTACTTATATACATTATCATGATCTAATGATATTTAAATTAGTGTTACTAGTTTGACTTTTATTTATATATATATATATATATATATAAAATCATTATATTCCATTAGTCTAATAGACACAGTTAAATATGATATTTTGAATTGTCATTCTATTATCACATTATTGCATATTAAAAACTAAACAGTGAAGATTAATCCACTATTAAAATTAGTGTTACTAGTTTGACTTTTAAGGGTTTGTTTTTGCATATTTAAATTAGTGTTACTAGTTTGACTTTTAAGGATTTGTTTTTGCAAGCTAAGGAGGAAGATTAATCCATATCTTCAAGCATGGTTCCATATCATCTTATCTAACATGTGGACTATTTATTATGATCATGAATTGTATATCTTGTAATTTAATTTATAACTCTTCTAAAAAAAAAAAAAAGTGTTTAGAAAGTAACAAAAAATGTCAAATTTGCTTAAGTTTAAAAAAAAAAAAAAAAAAAAAAAAAATCAAAACCGCAAACCGAACCGCACCCGCCCGCACAAACCGCGAACCGCATCGCGGGCGGTTGCGGGTCCATTTTTCCCCAACCGCATAAGTGCGGGTCGGGTCGGTTTTGACCCGCAACCCGCCAAAACCGACCCGTGAGCAGCCCTACATAAGGTACGTGAATAAATGTCTGACTTGTCCTTCAATCATATTAACATAACCAAGCAAGGGACGAAATTTAAGGCTCACCCAATGGCTGCTAAATGCTTATTTCACTTCTATTGGGTTCTTGTTCTGTTGTGGCATTTGATAATTGAATTTAAGATGTGTTTAAATTATAAATTTACTAAGGATGCGTTTGGAAATATGGTTTATGGACTTTTTTTGGCTATTTTAATCACAAAATACAAAATAAACTATTTTAGTCACAACAAACAAAACATCACATCTAACCCATAATCATTACACTATTCTTTTACAAAAAAACCAAAAAAACCAAAAAGCCAAAAAACTATTTTCAAACCAAACTTTTTAACTCAGACTAAAATAGCCAAAAAAGCCAAAAAACCAACTCACTTTCCAAACGAATCCTAAGTTATATTTCACTTTTATTTTATATTTTTTTCTTTTTAAATTATTATTCAAATTTATAATTCAAACATAACACTGCTTACACATAATAGCCGTGAAACTTCAGCTCCTCTTTCAATCAATCCACGCCCATCCCCCATTTGCACCAATTCTCTCTTTCATCATCAATTAAAATTTTAAAATTTATTTTCTAAACTTTAAAAAAATTAAAAATTAGATTGACAAAAATAAATATTAGAATATATTTTTAAATTTTAAAAAATTATTTCATCTCAAAAAGTAAATCATAAAAAAAATAATGAGTTTTTTTTTCACCAAATTAATTTTTAAGAAATTTTCAAAAACTTATTTAGAAAATTCAACCAAATCAAATTTTACGGAGACTACTCAATTAGGTAGTGTTCAGTTAATTATTCATTATTCTCATGTTTGGTTCATTAAAAAAATTATGCAAAATACATTGTAAATATAATTATCATTCAACACTGTAAATAAATGGTCATTCTGTAAAAAGATTAAGAAATTAACATTCATTGCACTTTTATTCCAGTAAATCAAACATATTTTTATAATGTTCTTAATGTTTTATTTTTTTCAATATTTTACTGCACAAATAGTGAGGGAGGAAAACTAACTAGAATTAGAAGAAGAAGAAGAAATCCCCCTACTTGTTGAATGAAAATCAATCAAAAATGTTTATGCAAAAAAAGACTTTACAATAATACAAAGGAAGAGATTAGATTATTTGAATCGTGGGAGATGAGGCATTAAGGCCCTGAATTTGCATAATCCTTTCAATAAAATCATAAGCCCATTCAAGATTTATTTATTTTTGAGTAAAAATTTAAAAATTTTTTATTAATGCGAATCAAAGGTGCAACAACTACAATAATCAAATTACACAAAAGACTAAGGTCAACTACATCATTACTTAAAAAGAACATATCGCTACTAAAGTTTACGCATGCTTCCAAGCTAATCATATCATGAACCAAAGTCCCAAATGAGATTGGTTTAGTAGTAAGGTGTTCGGATTTCTTGTTCAAAGGTTCGAGTCTCCATAATTTCTTATTAAGAGTTAAACACATTTTTTGACGCTTAGAATATGTGAGAGCCTTAGCTTTGGACCCAATATAGGTGCGGTGTATTCCTTGCAAATGCACTGTAAATACTAAGGTGTAACTTGGGCAGAGCAACCTGAGCTCAATCCGATTTTTTTTAAGATTTGGACAAAATATTTTTAAATCGGTATAGGCTTGGGTAAAAATTCAAAAGTCCAAATTAAATTTAAGCAGACTTGGACAAAAACGTCGAACAACCAGAAACCCGAATTATATATATATAAATATATAAAAATATTAAATATACATATAAATTATTAACCATTACATGATATTAAAATAATTTATATTATTAAATCATATTGAATATATATTATGTATACAAATAACATAAAATCTTTCTCTTTTTTTTTTTCTCATAAATTGTAAAGACTACTATAGTGGTATTTCTCTTTCATTATATAAATTATTTGTTTCGATGATATTAATGATTTTCTATAAAATAAATAAATAAATAATAAATAGAGTCAAATTTTAATAATTTAATAATGTAACTGAAAAAAAAAAAATTGAAATTCATTTATAATTCGAGTTTAACTTAGGTCGGGCTTGGACAGACAACCTCGGGTTGCAATTCGGGCTTAGGTAGGTCTCAGCACAATTTGAACTGGGTTTGCACAATCTCTCAACCCGACTGAACCTGTTCGAGTTACACCCCTAATAAATACTAAGGGCCAATACTCCTTTCGAGTATGTAGAGTAACCTATCTATGTAAAATAAATAAATAAATAAAAAATCCCAAACAATACAATAAGCAAGTAGCCAACGCCAAACTATATCCTAAAGGCAAGAGAACAAAGCCTGTACAAATCCATCAAACATATTACAGCTAGCTGAATCCACTTTCAAGTGTGGAAAATAAAGCTTGAAGGACTTAACCAAAGCCGGTCAAAAAAAAATAAAAATCAACAACATTATGTAAGCTTACAGAAGCAAACATTTTCTTAAGTTGAGACGATTAGCACCTGGGAGATCCATGGTTGCTGAAACATGGCACAAAGCAACAAAGACACAGCAGATGCCATGAAAGCCATGGACGAGTACTCACAGAGCTTGGCAAGAAATGAGGTGTCATGGATTAACAACGCGCTCAACGAGCCAGTAAAGGAGAAGATCAAGCACACTACGAATGCGTGGAAGGTAGAGGGTAGTCCCTTGAATATGACAGTTGGAACTGGACTGTCATCTATGTATTCACATGGAAGTATGAGGAGAACTATGACAATTGTGAAAGATGCTAGCAATATAGATTCCAATATGTTGGTTTTAATTTGTTGGACAGAGTTCAACTTCAACCCATCTCTAAGAGCTCCAAAAACTTCTGCTGATGGCATGTTGTTGCAGATTCGCTATTTGGCTTTCGGGGTCTTGCTCAAGTGTTGTTTAAGTAGTTGTTTGGGAGTCCGGATCCTCTCCTTGAAGCTCTCTACAATGCTCCCTACGGGGGATGGCTGAGATGGGGCCACGTTGCCCACTTAGAAAAGGGTGGATGAGATTTGCTGAAATAAAAAAACATAAAAATTCCAAGACTTGTTTTCTTTTCCCAAGACCCATCTAGCCTTTCCTCTTCTTCACCATTATCTTCTCTCTCTCTCTCTCTCTCTCTCTCTCTCTCTCCTATTTTCTTCAACTTTCCTCAGTCTTTAATGGTTGCCCCCACACTTACCCTCCTCTAATAGAGCACTCTCTACTGCTTCTGTAAATAAAGAAACTAGAAAAACAAAAACAAAAAACAAATGTGTAGATCAAGTATCATCTACTTTAGAAATAAACAAACAAAACCCAATTATTTTGAAAGAAAAAAGGGCTATAGAGAAGGAAAAAAGGAGTGGGGTTTAATTGTTAATTGGATTTGTTCTCTTTTCTTCTACTATCTGTGTCTTCTTCTTTTAAGGTTCAATTTCTTTCTTTCTTTGCTCATTTTTCAAACTCACCGTCTTCTTCCTCTGTTCCCCTCATTTAATATTCTTCCCATTTTGTTCGTTTTAAAAAAAAGGGAGATAAATTTCGACAATTAGATATCCTCTTTTCCATTAGAAATAGCTTTCTGGTGTCTCCGATTTCTCAGTATTGTTTCTGATTTGCGAGAGAGAAGAGAGAGAGAGAGAGAGTACTTTGAAGATCAAGTTTTGCAGGTATTTATGTTTCTTAGAAAGCAATCATTGTTTCATGTTCTTCAAATAGATTTGAAAATCACTTCCTGTGGGTGTCTTTATTTCCATTTTAGGAGAGGGAGTATCAATCTCGAAACCAAAACACAAAACAAAAGATAGTGGTGAAGAGGAGAAAAGGCTGGATGAGTCTGGTAAAGGAAAACAAGTTTGGGAATATATTTTAAATTCAATAGATCTCAACCGTCTATCTCTCAGTGAGTGACGTGGCTTATCTCAGCCGTCCACCGTAGAGAGCATTGTAGAGAGCTCAAGGAAAGGATCTGGACTCGTTGTTTGGGATATAAATATAAGTCCACTTTTTTTATTTTTTGGTTAAAAAAATAGAAAAAAAAAAATGTATGTTTGAAATAATTTTTTAATTTTTACGAAAAGATTTATAATAAAATATTATAGTAAAATTAAAATGATAATTTTACCATTTTGATTTTTTAAATAGTTGAATTCAAAAGACAAAATAATAATTTAGCCCTAGTGGCTTCCCCACAAACTACTCTTGAATAGTACAGACTTTTTAACTTTTTTACTCATTCCTTTCCAAAATATTAGTTCCTTATTCAATTTTTCATTGTCTTAAAATATTAGTCTTTTTTTAAAAATACAAAAATAATATAAATTTCTCATTTTATCTTTCTTTTAAATTCGTTAACAACATAAAAAGTATAATTATGACTTGATATTTTCCAAAAAAATGTACTATCAAAAGGTAATTTTAAAATTAATTTTTTAAAAATGCAATAATTATACTACTAAAAAAAATTAAATTTTTTTAAAAAAGACCATTATTTAGAGAGGGGGAGAATAGTAATTTTTTAACTTTTCAAGTTTTTTTTTTTTAATTTATTCCAAATAAAACCGTATTTAGATGATAGTACTAGTAATACATTTATGGGAAAACTACCTACAGGTGGGGAAAGGTAAACATAATTACTAAATATATCACCTTTATAATATTTTATTTGTATTTTATCATAGACATATTGTGGATAAAAATAAAGATTGGGATCCCCTTTCCTCTACCCCTTTTGACCCCCTTTCTTTTTTGATTGGTCACTTTTTCATTTTTATTTTTATTTTTCTCCTCTTCCAATCACCATCCGCCGTGTGTGTGGGGGTGGTGAGGGTTGAAATTTGAGAGGATCTAAATCACTGTTATTGTTGATAATTTTTTTCCTGTCTCTTTACTTGTATAAAATTTCCCTTATATTTATGGGGTGAATTTGAATTAGAGTTAACCCACGTTTTAAATGACAATCTATTAAAATATTAAAATAAATTATCTCCTTCATACACGTGGAGCTGACCAGACTCATAGTCGAGGGTGACCCCACCACCCACACATACACACGTGGAGGGTAAGAAGAGAATGACCAAAAAAAAAAAAAAATAGACCAACCAAAATTCATTAGAGGGGGTGAGGGTCTCACTCTTTTCTCATCTTTTATAATTTATAGCCTATTATCACTTTTATACATTACTTGATTTTAAAAATAAACAAAGAGAGAAATTGAAAACAGAGGAAAAGAGGAAGATGAGCCTCTAGTTGCTTTGTGGGAATAGTATTATCACTTTTATACATTACTTGATTTTAAAAATAAACAAAGAGAGAAATTGAAAACAGAGGAAAAGAGGAAGATGAACCTCTAGTTGCTTTGTGGGAATAGTGTTTTTAGAAACGGATTAAAAATTAATTTTTTAATTTTTTTAAAAAAGTATAAAAAAGACAAAATAGTTATGTAACTTGAAAAAAAGTTAAAAATTATCAAAAGAGGTGAAAGGGAAAGTCGATGCAACACTTTAAAAAAGTAAAATTTTGAAATAGTTAAAAAAAAAAAAAATTAGAGTTTGACCAACCCCAAAAAACCATCCGCGCTTTGAATTTCCTCCGCTTTAAATTCAAATCTGCCTCCGCTCCTCAAAATAAATAAGATAAACAACAATGCTAGAGAGTTATAATTTTTGTGATCACAATGGTTTAAAATTGTCAAAATGATATTGTTTTGACATGTTTTGTACTCAAAACGACGTCGTTTTGACACTTTTGAGCCATTGTGGCCACAAGAATTGTGGCCCTCAAACATTTTTCTAAGATAAATTATAAATACATCTTTTAAAATTTAATTAAAATATAAATAATTTCTTACTGTTTTAAAAATTATATTCCACCTTATAAGATTTTTAATTTCATAACAAATCGTCACTTTTATTAATAAATTATTAAGTCAATTAACAGTTTTTAATAATGTTATAAATATGTTTTAATTAAAAATTTATATAATTTTATTACTGTATAAGAGAGTAGTTATAAATTTCTTTTTTTCATTTAATTCTGTTAAATAAAAAAATTTAACAAGGAATATTTGTAATTTTTTAAACTACAGTGAATAATCTGTACTTTAAGCAAACCTCAAGAAGTGTATTTTTAATTTACCCAAATAAATAAATGTAAATTACAAATATATTGTTTCAAATTTGTTTAAAATTAGTGGAAATGATGTAAAAAAAAATTAATAAAATATTTTTATATAAAATAATATAAATAGTTAGATTTTTGTATGTAAATTATGAAAACATAAAAATATTATTGAAATTTACAATTTAAGTTTAATAATTTTATCACAATTTATGTATCAATTTTTAATTTGTCACAACTTCAATTATGTAACTTTCAACCCCCTTCCTAGAGTTGTAAATTTAGGTGAGTTCAACATAAACAACTCGAGCCAAGCTTGAAATTTTTTAAAGATTGAATAGCATAATTTTTAATTCGTTGAGGACCTATGTAAAATTCAAATAAATTTGAGTAGACTTAGGTAAAAATGTCAAATAATCTGAACAATCGAAACAAAATTATATATATATATATATATATATAATTATTTGTTAATTTATTTTTTAACAATAAATACGATTAATTAAAAATTTAATATTAATAAACAAAAGCAAAAGCTACTTAAGTTTTTTCAATAGAAACTTTTTTTTTCATTATGTTTAAAAAATACACCTTAGAAAGGGATCATTCAACAAGATTATATTAAAAAAAATTATATTTTATAATGGTATAAAATAATTTAAATATGATTTTTTAGAAATAATTTTTAATATAATAAAATTAAATTTCTTACAAAATACAAGTATCTTGGTAAAAAAATAATAAAAAGAAAATTTAGAATGATATTATCATTTGATTTGAAAATAATTCTTTATGACTAATAAATTATTACCTATAACCCTCATTTTTTTTAATAAAAAATATGTACTTCACAAACCATCACTTTTAATAGAAAAATAACATTTATTTTTATTTGTTTTAGCAAAATTCACTTTTTAGCAATTTGAGCCAAAAAATTTCATTTTTTTATTTTAATTTATTTAATTGACAATTGAGATTAAAAAAAGAAAAAAAAAAAAAACAGAATTCATCATGTTTTGCAAGTGCTAAAAAAATTATAAATAAACAATAAGAAAAATATTTGAGGCCCACAAAAAATATCCATAATTGTACCCACAATAATGGGATATCATATGTGTTAATGTTTATTTCTATTTGATTTTAGCAAAAGTCACTTCTTAACTATTTAAGCCAAAAAAGTTTTATTTTTATTATAATTTGTTTAATTGACAATTGGGACAAAATAAAAAAAAATTAACAGAATCTACTATGTTTGGCAAGTGTTAAAAAAATATTCATTTTCTTAATATTTTTGTCTTCTGTTAAAAAAAATACTTGTATTAAAAAATTTATTGTTCAAGTCCTTATAGCTTAGAATGATATAAAAAAAATTATAAAATTTAAAACCAAAAATGAAAAAAAATAAAAATATAAATTTTTAATAGCGATTAATAATTTGAACAAGTGTATTTAATAACATATTATGTTTAAACCAATTATATTATAACACATGTGAATATTAATCTTATTCTAATTGTAGTAACATAATTTAAATAAGAATTTAAATTTAAAATTTTAATTTTTTAATTTAATAAAGGATGCATAAATTACTAACTATTAAAAAAAAAAGATGCATAAATTAAGGAATGCATATTGATCTTATTCCATGGTAACATAATTTAAGGAATAATATTAATTTAAAATTTTATTTTAAGAATATAAAATTAATTTCGGTGGTGTTATACACACCAATTGATATACTAATTAGTGTACCAACATAGTTATGACACCACCTATTATACAAATTATAAAGACTAAAAATCTCTAATATTATGCTACATCATTCGTTAGTACACTAATTGGTGCATATAACATTATTCAATTAATTTATAGACCAATTATATTGTGACACATATTAATAAAAATTAAACAAAATAAAAAAAAATGAGAAAAAAGAATTGCAACTTTCAACTTTAATAAGATAACAATATTTTGCAATTATAACAGTATATAGATATGAAGTATCCCTTAATTCTTAAAATTACATCCCGTTTCTTGAAATTTATAATTTCATACAAATGACAATTTTTATTAATAAATCATCAAGTCAATTGATAACTAAGGGTGGAATTTGTGACACGACACGATAATACAACTCGAACTGTACACGAAATTAGAGAGTTAGGGTTGACCATTTTCTAACATGAACATGTGTATGACGTGAGCCGATAACACGGATAATAAATGGGTCGGGTTAGTTTCAAAGCTGTATAACACAAAATTGATACGGATAATCCATATAATGAAGAATTAGTTACACATTTTAATATTATTTCTACTAAAGAGTATCATGACATTTTTTAATCTCTTCCATAAGTACATCTAATTTATTAAAAAATATATAAAACACAATTTTAAGTTTAATATAGGTTTTATTTTTATTTTTAATTGAACTTAATGTATTTTTTTGCCTTTAAGCTAATCTAGTAAAAAATATAATAATAAAATATAATATTTATAAATTAACAAAGTCAAATTAAGTTGAACTAAAATATTTTTATAAATAATTTCATTTAATAGAGATTAGTTTCATTAAATTTAACTTGTGAAGAAATTGTTAATTTTTTTTCATACATTTGATATTTTTAGTTAATAGTGGAATTTTTTGACATGAAACATGACACGAACTGGATATGGACCGAAAATGACACGACACGATAACAAGAAATAATAAACATGTTGAGTTAGTATTGGGATAATTCTGACACGAACTCAATATGACACGACACAAACGCAACCTAACACGACACAACGCCCACCACTATTAATAATTAAGATAATTTTGTTATTGTACAGTGTAGCTCGACTTTTTGTTCTCCTTTCGGATACGATAGCCCTACAATTCGAACTCCTGTGGTTTTGAATCTGATTCCACAAGTGCAATGTGAAATAGACCAATATAAAAGAGTCCAAATCCGACAAATCTTTTGAAAAATCGATTTTGAATCAAAATGCAAAAAATGGACTGCTTTGCCAAATACAGAGTCGTCATCTAAATATTTTTGAAAAATTTAGGAAACCCATGACTCGTGCCAAAGGCCACGTGTTTGTCATCACCAAGATTGTCTCGGCTCGGGACTTAGGTACGAGAGGGGAATGTCATGAATTGAGCACCCCACTTGCCCGATCGCAAATCAGCCTCTACTAATCATGATGTGATTCTTATTTACATTATATGCTCTTATTCCGACTATTAGGCTATTGTTACTATCTGATGCGCACAGAAGTATAGACTATTTGCAAAAATTGGAACACTTTGATTTATGTTTGTTTGAAAATTATTTCGAATATGTACCACTTGAAAATGTGATCTCATATATACATTACTCAAATTATTCTAATTCAAGCAATTAGCCTTTATTCACAAGCATTCAAGCAATTCATCAATTAAGCACTTAGCCTCATGGCAAGCATACTAGACATGGCAACAATCACACACATGCGATATGCTAAAGCAGCAAAATGCTCACCTAGTATTCCGAGGCGAGCCAATAGAAACAAAAGAGTTAGAAAATATGCATGCTTCTAACTAATGCAACACATGCAATGGTGCAACTAATAGGCTTGGCTACTAATTATGGCATGTGAACCAATTTGATAGCATGCGTTTTAACACGTATTCAATGAATTATGTAAATGACAATGCTTGTTTAGAATGATGAACCGAGCCTCCATGCATGCAAGACAAGTGGATGCAAACATGTGAAATGCTAAAAGAAACATGATGTTCTAAACTACCCATCATAAGCGAGTAAATAAAAGGCAGAAAGATGTGAGATTAGAAGACATACACATTATTACAAGTTTGCCTTCGCGCAGGAGGGTCCAAATGAATGCCCTAGCTAATTAATTGCCTAATTAATTAACTATTACAAATCAAATGAAACAAATTAACTACACTAGCTAATTAACTAATTATTACAACAACAAATTTAACTAACTATTCTAGCTAATTAACTAATTATAACACAAAACTAACTAGATATTCTAACTAATTAATTACAAATCCGCTACTCCAAGCACAACATACTAATATTACAATATCATTTTAACGGATCCCGAGAATAGAGAGATGACCCATGCATGGATGTGGATTTCCACCCGATAATGCTCTTCTTTTTGCTACCGAAATGCCTTTGTTGCACAGTTAGAAAATTGCACTGTTTTTTTTCTACCTCAGCCTCTGCTCTACTGGAAAAAGGACACTGCCTGCCTAGAAAAAGTGGCCGGTAACCCAGAAGTAGTGGCCAGCCATCCAGTAAAAGTGGCCTACCGGCCACTAATGTTGGTTCTTTCCTGCAACAACAGAGAACAAACAGAGCACAAAGCAGAGTATTCTTGTCACGACCCAAACCTGCCCCTATGGGTTTAGCACCATAACCGGCCATTAATCCGTGATTACCGAAAGCCTGCTTAATAGTAATAACAGTAATAACAGTAATACAGAGTACAGGGGCTAGCGGAAGCCAAAACAGTAAATGAAAGATGTCCAATGAGCTGTGACAGTCTGTATACAAAAAGACTTTTCATAACATGTTCATAATCCATAAGTAGCACATCTATAGATACACCATATATACAAGCATTCAGAGTACAGTACAAGTCTCATACAGTCTATACAAAACAGAAACAGAAAGGGGGAATCTAAAACACCCCCAAGCAACCTTAGCTTGACAGCACTTGGAACCTCGCAGTGAGGCACAGTGGTTGGCTTGACAAAAAGGGAGTCTAACCCAACGCTCCTAGCTCCGATCCGGTGCCTGGACACCTACATATATATATAAACAGTGAGCTAAAGCCCAGTGAACAACATATGCGTAAAGAGGTTAGGAATGAATGTCCTTTCAGTATTTAAAATAGTCATTTGAATAGTATATCAGTTATTCGATCATAGCAGTCATAAGTGGTATATCCAATAGCAAACCGTACAGTAGGTCTTATCAGACCGAACAGTCAGTTGATGGCCATCATAACAGTAAACAGTAGTGGTTTCAAACATGGAATAAATAGAGATCTCTGTGACAGTAGCAGTACAGTACAGTAACAGTAAATTGCTATGGATGCCACGAATACAGTTCGCAAATAGGACAAGCATTCATTCAGTAAGAAATATCATTTCAGAAAGCAGTACAGTAGATCATTAAGAAAATATTCATGATTGAATATATCTTTACAACATTGTTACTCACAGAGTTCTGGGCTACAGACAGGCTAGTGAACGTCCTCGGATGCCAACCCTACACAGTTACAGGATGAACACACACTAAGTTGCACGTTTGGGAAACAGTAACTTAGTCCCTATCTTGACTCGGTGTGGTTCTATAGCATTATCCTCATTAAGATGCATTAAACTAGGCCTAGGAATGCCTACGATGGAATGAGGATGCAAAGATGTACTTTAAAACACTTTTCAAATTTTTGCTGAAATAGGGGTCTCGCTCGAGCGTGGCTTTCTCCGCTCGAGCGGACATGCAGAGAAAAGAGATACGCTCGAGCGTGACTTTCCTCGCTCGAGCGGACTGCAAAAGTACTGGATGCATGAAATTCACGCTCGACGGGCGCTCGACCCCCGCTCGAGCGTGAGACACAAGTCCTCGCTCGAGCGTGCATTCCCTCGCTCGAGCGGACTGTAAACACATACAAAGTACAAGATACACGCATTTCACACTCGAGCGTGACTTTACCCGCTCGAGCGGACTGCATGAACTCAGAGTGTATGCTCGAGCGTGGAGTTCCCCGCTCGAGCGTGGATCCAAAATATGGAATTTCTAGATTTGTCTCCAAACATGAAATTCAACATTTAAAGCATCAAATTCGATCCTTTTGGGCTAATTTTCTGGAAAACACCTTAAAACTCATAATATGACATGTTTCGAAGATCAATTTGCAAAATCAAAGCCCAAAGGTAGTTCAATTGAACCCAAATTTCAACTCAAAATTTAAGAACATGAAGAACAATGCAAATTCAACACATGCATGGGTTCCTAGGAACTCCAATGTTCTAAAAAAAGATCAAATGCAAGATTTAACTTCAAAACATGGTGAGTTCATGGATCAAGACCCAAAATATGAACATGCAAGTAGAAATTCTCATGAAACAACTTCAAAACTTCAATATAAGGACATGCATGCATGATCTAGCTCTCAATTCAACATTTTAAACGAAATCTTGACTCCAAACTCTAATTTGCCAAGAACCATGCAAGAAGTAACTCAAATTCACAATGAAGAAGATGAATTCTCTACCTTAGGTCCTCAATTTCAAGAATGGAAGCTCAATCATGCAATTCTTCTACAATTCTTCAAGTCTCCAAGCTAAATTTGTTGAAATCAAGCTTTCTCCTAACTCTCACTCTCTCTAGTCGGTTTGGTCTTGAAAACAAAAGGTTGAATTAAGGTGTATCAACATGTATGAGGTATAAGGAGTGTAGGTCTAGGATTGTCGACTAAGTGGCAAAATCGTAAATAAGCTCATTTAATGTAATTCAACATTATTTAATCCAATTTAATCATACCAAATCAAATTTCAACTAAATTTACCATAAATTCGCATTAATTCTAATTAACACAAAACACTAATCAGTTCCGGATTCGGCCACCGATAAGGCCTTCAATTTGCAATTTAACACATAAAACATGAACAGATCAATTAATAGTCAAACAGATAGAAATGCGTTCAAACTAATACCCTCAATCAATCAGTTTAGAATGTCAGTCAAATCAGTCACTTAATCATGTTCAGTCATAGTTTAGCAGTAATCAGTGGTGAGGGTTGTCACAATTCTCAAGGGATGTTTGTCCACCCTGCCTCTCCTTATCATCAAAAAGCTTAAAGGAGAGATAGGCTCGATTCGCAAGCCATCAATCGACGCAATTACATTGCACGATGACTTATGAATCAAGGGACACAATTTCAATAAATGGTAAGAAAGACCAACAAAACCTCCTCCTTATCATGGATTGATCAAGGGAAGTGGTTGACCTTGAAAACTTGAACCATTTCATCACTAACAAGTATTAAATGACTCAAGTCTCCATGTGTTCAATAAATGTCCGATTGAACACCAAATTATTTTATTATCTTGTTCCATTTTAGTCCAAGTTTTATTACTCCCTTTTAATTACCTTCCATTCCTTAATTCATTTAGTTCAAAAATGAAGATCAAGTCCTCTAATGGAAAGAAGTGTCAAACAAAGGGTAGTTTTAGGCATGAGAGAGATGTCATGCTGTTGGTAATGAACCTCCGAAGAGATTAAACCATTAAGCACAACGACCTCCATCACAAGCTTAAACAATCCATCGATTGAAACAACTCTCAAAGAAAATGAAAAATCAAGAAATGAGGAGGTTGCAGAGATGCTTAGAGGTGAACACAAGTATGGAAAGCAAGATATAAAGGCTATCAACTCAAATAGGTTAGTGGCTAAGGCCTAAACCACCAAGCCTATGAGGACCATTACACTACAAGCATACAATACAAAGCATGAATGAAGCTTATTCATAAAAACAGTCCTATAACAGTCCAAAAAAGTGTTGGAATTAAGACAAAAACAACTACAACAACTAGCTAAAATATTGAGGGATTAAAACTAGCACAGAAGCACAAGAAGGGGAGGCTAACCCCTCCACTTTTAGGACTTCAAAAACATGTTTTTAGCCTCTAAAAAATCTTTGAAAATCAGTGATAAAAAGCTCAAAAAAAGTTGATGAGAAAGTGGGAAACACAAGGGCAAAGGCCTTAGAAGGAAGGTTCAAAGAAGGGTTATCAACCCCTCTACCTTTAATGGCCTTAAACCACAAGTTTTAGCCCAAAAAGACAGGTAATAAACAGCTCAAAAACAACAAGAAAAGATAGAAAACAAGTAGTGTAGAGATGGTACAAAAGCACTAGAATGTATACCTCTTGAAGATGAATGATCCTTTGAGTTACAAACCACTAATTCACACTCTCAAGTGCCTCAAGAGCTAAAATACAAGCTTAAATCACCTTAGCAAGGAACTCTATAGGTTTGGTTTAGAGTGTTCTGGCAAAGGTTATGTAAGTTGCAAGAGAGAGAGAGAGAGAGAGAGAGAGAGAGAGAATTGTAGAGAGAGAGAGAGAAATTTTTTTCAAAATTTTTCTAACCTCTCAAACAAAAGAGAGGGTCATCTATATATAGAAATATATGAGAGACCCTCGAAAATATCTTTACAAACACAATTGGAATGGTGCATGCATCTGTAGGGACAGTTGGCAGAAAATATCTGTTTTTTTGCACTAATGGCCGGCAGGCCACTAATAGTGACTAGCAAGCCACATTAGTGGGCAGCATGCCACACTAGTGGGTCTGTAGGTCCCTGGATGCTTAGGCCTGAAAAAACACTATTTTGGTCCAAAACAAGGCATAAGGTTTGTAGGTTCAACATTGAGGTTTCCTGCTGAGGAAGTCAAGCATTTGACAAGCATACACATTCATCATTGAGTGATCAATTAGTGGTGCCCAAGTCTAAAGGGCCGTCAAAAATGAAGTCTCTACAGTTGCCCTTCTTTGACAGAGCTCAAAGTCATGACATGACGTGAGTGAATGTCAAAGCTCGAAGACGACCCATTTTGACAAGGCCGTAAGACTTGGGTAAACAATCAAAACATAAATAAAATTAGTTAAGCTCGCAAGCTGCCTACATATCTCTTTACAGGGAATCAAACCAGCGTAGTTTTGGGACAAGATGCAAATGAGATGTATGAAAAAAAAATACGTTGAAAGCTGGACTCACACGCCACGCGAAGCCAGCTATTTTGAAAACTCATGATCATGCAAGATGATGCACTAAGCAATAATAGATGCGATAAGTAATAAGCAAGAAGTCCAAACACGTTTCACGCATGAAGAACTAAAATGAGCACTCTAACCACGCCAAAGCCGTGAAAAGAGAAGAGAAAAAAAGAGCTCAAGGTCATGTTTTATGCGTCCTAAGATACTCTAATCACGCTGAAATCGTGAGAAGAGGAGAAAAACCGCTCAGGGTCGCGTTTTATGCTGTAGACACCCCATTTTTTACCGTTCTTACTACTTGGACACCAACGCTTGCGTGCCTGATGATGAAGTTGTATATGCGTGTCAAGTGTTTGAAGTTCTTAACAGAATGCCACAGCTTTGAGCTTTCAAACCCTATGCACCTCTTGCCTTGTTTTGGACCAAAACCCTAGTTTTTCAAGCCTAACAACCCTCAGACTTGCAGGCCCCTTTCTTTGGGCTGCCGGCCACTGATCTTGGCTACCGGCCAGATGTGTGGCCTGTCGGCCAAAATTAGTGGCCCGCCAGCCACAAGTATGTTTTGGCAGATATTTATGCCAGTTGTTTCCACTGATGCTTGCATTTGCTTATACGTGTATGTATGGATATTTCTGAGGGAGTTTCATGTTTTTCTATATATAGAAGGCCTCCTCTTCCATTTTTTAGGGTTGAACATTTTGGAGAAAAATTCTCTCTCTCTCTCTTGCAAATTTCTAAGCTTTTGCCTATACACTCTAAACCAAATCTTGTGGTATTGGAGCTGAGGCACTTTTGAGTTTACTTTGAGATCTTGAGGGTGTGTAAATGTTGATTTGCAACGTGAAAAAGTGTTCTCCTCTTCAAGAGGTATAGTCTTGGTTTATTGTTTTGCTTTAATTGCTATTTTGCTTACTATTTTTGGGCTGTTTATACTCTGAAATTTTAGGCTGAAACTTATGGTTTAAGGCTAATAAGGGCGGAGAGATGGCTCACCATTGTTTCCACCTAGCTTCCAAGGCCTTTACCCTTGTGTTTCCCACCTTGTTGTCAACCTTTTTTTGCGTTTTTTAATACTGAATTTCAGAGTTATTTTAGAGGCTAAAACAATGTTTTGAAGTCTCAAAAATGGAGGGGGTAGCCTCCCATCCTTGTGCTTGTTTACTAGCTTAACATGCTCCATGTTTTAGCTTATTGTTCTAGTTTTTTTTGTTTTAATTCCAACATGTTTTAGGACTGAATTAGCACTGTTTTGGGACTGTTTTTGGTTGTTCATTGCATTTGAGCCTTGTATTGCATACTTGTAGTGTAATTGCCCTCATAGGTTTGGTGATTTAGGCCTTCGCCAGCAACCTATTTGAGTTGATAGTGTTTATTTCTTGTTTTCCATGCTTGTGATCACCTCTAATCACCTCTGTAGCCTCCCTTATTTCTTGGCTTTTCATTTGCTTTGAAAGTTGTTTCAAGCTAGTTATTTGTTTTAAGCTTGAGATTGAGGTCTTATGCTTAATGGTTTAATCCCTTTAGAGGTTCATTACCAACGACATGATACTTCTCTCATGCCTAAAACAACTCTTGGTTTGGTACTCTTTTCCATTAGAGGGCTTAAAGCTCACTCTTGGACTTAATTGACTAAGGAATGGTTAGTAATTAAAATGGAGTAATAAAATGAGGACTAAAATGATTCAAGATAATAACTTGGTTAGGGTTCAATCGGACGTTAATTGAACCCTTGAGTCTTGAATCGTTTATACTTGTTAGTGATGTAAACGGTTCAAGAGTCAATGTAAACCATTTCCCTTGATCAATCCATGATAGGGAGGAGGTTTGAGAGTCTTTATTTGTTGCATTTATTGAACTTGTACACTTTGCTTCATAGGCCATCATGCAATGAAATTGCATCGATTGATGGTTTGTGAATCAAATTTACCACTCCTTTGAGCTGTTTGATAATAAGGAGGGGTAAGTTGTGCAAACAAACCTTGAGAATACCTTGGCTATGCTCTGTTTGCTCTCTGTTGTAGCAGGAGAAACCAGGATTTTGTGGCTGGAAGGCCACCATTTATGGACAGCAGGCTACCATTTGTGGCCAGCAGGCCACCACTTCTGACTTGCCGGCCACTTTTGTCAAATTGAGCAGTGCCCTTTTGAAATAGAACATGGCTGGTTTTGAGGTGAAAATAGTGCAAGTGTTCCAACGGTGGAACAAAGCCTTTCTTGCAACAGAACAGTGGCTTTTTCGAGTGGAAAATCCGCGCGCATGCATGAGCATCCCTCGCTTCCTGGGGCTAATTAGTTAATTTATTACTTTATTTCATGTCGTATTCAAGTTATAATTAATTAGTTAATGCTAATTTGTACTTGATTAGTTAGCATAACTAATTAGCTAGAATAGTTCATTAGTTGGCTTTGTAATAACTAGCTAGCATAATTAGTTTACTTCTTGTTGTAATAGTTAGTTAATTCGTTTTGTAATAGCTAGTTAATAAGCTAGTTAGTTTATTCGGACCTCCTATGTGAGGCCACAAACTTGCAATAACGTGTATGTCTTCCAACCCTACGTCTTTCTCCTTTTTATTTACTTGCTGATGATGGTTAGTTTAGGGCATCATGTTTTGTTTAGCATCTCTCATGCCTTGCATCCATTGTCTTGCACGCATCGAGCTCGGCGCATCATTCTTACTTGCATTGTTAGTTTAACGCTTCTTTGAATCGTGCTTAGACCGCATGCTATCAAATTGATTCATATGCCATGTTAAGTAGCCGAGCGTAGTAATTGCATATCGTATGAGTTCCATTAGTCATATTGCATAGTTAGGATCATGCTTTATTCTATCTTTATCATCTTTTTGGCTTGGAGTACTAGGTGAGCTTTTACTTGCTTTAGCATATCACATGAGTGTAGTTGTTGCCATGTCAAAGCATGTTCACCATAAAGCTAAGTGCTTAAATGATAAATTGTTTGAATGCTTGTGGATGAAGGCTAGTTACTTGAATTGGGATTGTTTGATTCATGTACATTTAAGCCCACTTTTTCAAGTGGCACATTCACAAACTCTTTTCAAAAAAACAAAAATGAAATCAAAATGTTCCAATTTTT
This sequence comes from Camellia japonica, assembly GCA_030407325.1. Classification (NCBI taxonomy): domain Eukaryota; kingdom Viridiplantae; phylum Streptophyta; class Magnoliopsida; order Ericales; family Theaceae; genus Camellia; species Camellia japonica. The sequence goes on along the minus strand of JAPPVO010000031.1, from coordinate 43,089,107 downwards.
TGCAAATTAGTCTATAATTGTGTTCTCATCACACAGTAATGTTAGCCTAATAACCGGAACAAGAGCATATAATGTAAATAAGATTCACATCATGATTAGTAGAGACCGATCTTTGATCGGGCGAGCAGAGGTGCTCAATTCATGACCTTCCCCTCTCGAACCTAAGTTCCTGAGCCGAGACAATCTTGGTGATGACGGACACGTGGCCTTTGGCATGAGTCATGAGTTTCCTAAATTTTCCAAAAATATTTAGGTGGCGACTCTGTATCTGGCAAAGTAGTCCATTTTTGGCAATTTGATTCAAAATTGATTTTCCAAAAGATTTTCCGAATTTGGACTCTTTGGTGTTTATCTATTTCACTTTGCACTTGTGAGATCAGATTCAGAACCACGGGAGTTCGAACTGTAGGGCTATCGTTTTCCAAAAGGAGCACGAAAAGTCGAGCTACAGTTTCTGGCGACTCCACTAGGGATTTAGAGAACTTGATTTGAACTTCATGATGTGAAATTTTATCTACACTTATATGTTCTTTGCATTGAATTTGCATTGGTGCGCTTAAGTCACTGTGTTTTCCATCTACTATTCTTGGACGGTTTGCTGGAGGCTTGCCCAAAAGCTTGCCAAATGGTTGACTGGTCGTGTGCTCTGCCATGATGGGAACACAACCCTTGGATCTGGACTACCGTTGTACCATTGGATCCTCCTTTCACTTCTCAGGGGTAGAATTCAGTGTGGAGTACAGTCCTACAGCTGTGAACATGTCTGTGTTGATAACATCATTAGCTGAGGTGCTATGTGGTTTCTGATTACTGCTATTTTTGCTTTATTTCTTTTGCTAGGTAGTTTAACACCATAGCTTCAGAAAGTTCAGATATTCCCCAAGTACTCTGGACTTGAGTAAGAAGACTTTGCAAAGCCGGGGATCTTGTTCGGGACAGCCCGTGTTTACCTCACTCTCACTGGTTACAAGACGGAGGAGAATCAGGCAGAGTTCATTGGTTCAGTTTTTACAACAGTCAGCCCTCAACTCACCTGCGTCCAATCAAGTTCAGGGACAGTCATCTATTTCTAGCCCGGCATGAGATCACTCGCCTATTCCAATGACACATTATCCCCCAGTCAATATGGAAGAATTGACACATCATCTATAGCAAATAGTTGAAACCCTACAGCAAGATGTGGCCCATTGTAGACAACCCATTTTTGACGGCCCTTCAAGACTTGGATATTCTTGCAGGTACATCTGATGATGAGTCTGATTGCTCGCTGAGCACTTGAAGTCCTTAGAGGAACGCCACAAGTTTGAGCCTTTCAAACCCTGCATCCATTTTGTCTCCTTTTTGGACCATGCCTTGGTTTTTTCCTCCTGTAGTCTCTGGTGGCCTGTCGGCCATCTATGAAGGCTGACGGCCAAAGCTTCTGGTCTACCGGCCATTGATGTGCCTTGCCAGCCATTAATGATGCCTTGCCGGCTATCACTGATGGCCGGCCTGCCACCAATGTTTTTTGCAGATATTTTATGCCAGCTGTGCCAATTGTTTGCACAGATGCTTGCATCTGTCCACACGTGGAGGGCTGGATCTCTTAGTATAGATTTCATGTTTTCTATATATAGGAAGTCCCTCTCTCATGTTTTGAGGTTAGAAGATTTCAAACTTAAAATTTTTTTCTCTCTCTCTCTTGCAATTTTGTGCATACTTGCCTAGTTATATCACTCTTTTGCATATCAACCCTTAACCCAAATTGATCACCTTTGAGCTGAGGTCCCTTGAGGTCTTGTTGGAGCTCTTGAAGGTGGTTTTGGCTTGCATTTGTGCCTAAAGTTGTGCTTGGCTTCAAGAGGTATAACACTTGTCTATTAACTTGTTTTAGTATACTTGTTTCTCTATTTCTTCCTACTATTTTTGGGCTATTTTTGAGCTGTAAAAATCTCTATTTTAATGGGCTGAGATTGGTGTTTTAAGTCATTTATGGTTAGGGGGGTGTCTCACCCTTCTTTATTCCTTGCGTCTAAGGCTTTTGCACCTTTGTTTCCCATTTTCAAATAATCTTTTTTGGGGCTTTTAACCACTGAATTTCAGAGTATTTTCCGTGGCAAAAAACATGTTTTGAAGTCCAAAATTGGAGGGGTTAGCCTCCCTTCCTTGTGTCTTGTTTGCTAACCTAGTTAACTCCATGTGTTAGCATGATTTTCTTGCTTTTTGTAACTATATTCCAGCATGTTTTTGCCTTTGTTTTAGACTACTTTAGCTCTATTTCGGGCTGTTTGGGTCAATTGAGTTTTTTTTTGCATAGTTGTAGTGTAAAGGTCCTCACAAGTTTGGTGTTTTAGGCCATTAAACAACTCTTGTTTGAGTTGATTGCATGCTTTAGTGTTGTTTTGCACTTCATTTCAGCATTAATCACCTCTACAACCTCTCTCCTTTCTTGGTTTTTCTTTTTGCTTCGAAAATTGTTTCAAGTCATTTGTTTGCCTAAGTGTGGAATTGAGGTTTCATACTTAATGGTTTAATTCCTTTGGGGGTTCATTACCAACGATATGAGATATTTTTCATACTCAAAGCAACTTGTATTTTGAGCCTTCTTTCCATTAGAGGACTCTAACTCACCTTTTGGACTTAATTGGAATAAAGAATGGTTGGTAAGTTAAAATGAGTAACTAACAACTTGGGACTAAAATTGAGCAAGATAATAACTTGTGTGTTGTGTGTTCAATCGGACGTTAATTAAACATAAGAAAAATTGGGACATTTCATACTCAAAGTGATGAAATGTCTCAAGTTTCCTAGGTCTCCATTGCCCTTGATCACGCATGATAGGGTGATGGTTCTTGAATGTCTTGTTTTGCATTTATTGAGCTTGCACATCTTGAATCACAAGCCATCATGCAATGAAATTGCTTGGATTGGTGGTTTGTGGTTTAAGTTCACAACTCCTTGGATTTATCTATGAAATGGAGGGGTGAATTGTGCAGACAATTCTTGGAAATACTGTCTTTTTGCTCTGTTTGTACTCTATTGCAGCATGATGATCCAGTGCATCAGTGGCTAGCAGACCACCATCCATGGCCGGCAGTGCACCATAGATGGCCAACAGATGGTCTGCAGCATTCATCCATGGCCGGCTGGCCACTGATGCAAACTTAGCAGAATGTTGGTAAGGTGGGGCAGAATGGTTATGGAAGTGTTCAACTATGCAAACAGAGGCTTTCGAGAGCAAAACAGAGGTCTTTTCGGGTGGTATCCGAGCATGTGTATCTTCCATTTCTCGAGGTGGAGTAGTGGCAGCGTAGTTAAATATCTTAATTACTTAGGTTGCTTATATTTGTATTGTAAATTAATTAGTTAGCTTACTAGTTAGTTTATTCAAGTGTTGTAATAATTAGTTAATTAGTTTAGCTTTTTATTTCATTTGGTTTGTAATAATTAGCTTAGATTAGCTTAATTAGCTTAGCCCTAATTAGTTGCTAGTTAGTTAGCTTTTATTCATTCGGACTCTCCTTCGTGAGAGCAAAAATTAATAATGTATATGTCTTCTAACCCCATGTCTTTCTTTCTTTTACTTAGTCGCTTTTGATGGTTAGATTAGGGACATGTTTCAATTAGCATACCTTATGCTTGCATCCATTCATTCGTATTGCATGCATTGAGGCTCGGCGCATCATTCAAACTGTATTGTTGTTTCAATACTTCTTTGAATACGTGTTAATCGTATGTTATCAAATTAATTCATATGCCATATTAGTAGTCGGGCCTATTAAATTGCATATTGCATGTGTTGCATTAGGCATCTTGTATAGTTAGGAATCATGCATATTTTTCTAACTCATATTTTCTTAGCTTGGAGTACTAGGTGAGTTCTTGGTGCTTTAGCATACTTGCATGAGTGTGAGTGATTGCCATGACTATCATGCTTACCATAAGGCTAAATGCTTACTTGCTAAATTGCTTGAATGCCTGTGGATGAAGACTTGTTGTTTGAATTGGAACGATTCAACGAATGTGTGTTTTTTTAAGTCCACTTTGTTGAGTGGCAAATCAGTTTTAAGCCCACTATGTTGAGTGGCAAATTCGCAAACTTTAAGCCCACTTGAAGTGGCAAATTCAAACCCTTTTCGCAAAAATAAACATGAGTTGAATTGTTTCGAATTGAGCAAATTAGTCTATAATTGCTTGTGCGCATCACATAGTAAATCTAGCTTAATAACCGGAACAAGAACACATAATGTTGATAAAAATCATATCATGATTAGTAGAGGCCGATCTTTGATCGGGCGAGCGGGGGTGCTCAATTCATGACCTTCCCTTCTCGTAGCTAAGTTCCCGAGTCGAGGCAACTTTGGTGATGATGGACACGTGGCCTTTGGCACGAGTCATGGGTTTCCTAAATTTTCCCAAAATAAAAAATATTTAGATGGTGACTCTGTATCTGGCAAAGCAGTCCAATTTTGGCATTTTGATCCTAAAATCGATTTTCCAAAAGATTTGCCGGATTTGAACTCTTTAGTGTTTATCAATTTCACATTGCACTTGTGAGATTAGATTCAGAACCGCGGGAGTCCAAACTGTAGGGCTCTTTTCGAGTTTCTGAAAGACGGCACGAAAAGCCGAGCTACACCCTCCAGGCCGAGGTAATGACCCGACTACAACAATAGCAACCATAGTTGGCTGCGGCCTCTAAATCCCATGCACCTCCCGCGGGTATCCCAACGCCTAGAGCCATTGCTCATACTGCCAATGCCCAAGAAAGCCAGGGCAATCCAACAGAGCTAATCCCAGCACAAGCCTCCAAAACCCTTGTTTATTAGACTGAGGCTTCATTTGAGTTTAAGGTTGACCCAACTGTACTCAAGGTCAATAAACTAGAAAAGTTATTCAAGAGAGCACAAGGGGTTAACTCCATCCCAGACATAGAGGACAATTATACCGATTCTGTAGTGACATTGCCAGACCAGTTTAAAATACCGCACATTGACCGTTTTGACGGTTTCGGAGATCTGATGGTTCACCTACGGCTGTTTTCAGACATCTTGTGGCCGATGGGCTTAACGAGACTATAAAAGATGTCTCTCTTTAGCCGTACCATGTCAATTATAGTTGCCATATGATATGCTAAGTTAGAAGACTTCGTCAAGCAGAATTGGGAAGAGATGGCTGAGGCCTTTGTAGCACAATATTCGTACAATACACAGATCGAGGTCATAACTCCTAATCTCGAAGCAACACACCAAGAGCCGAAGGAGGGCTTCTCTTAATTTGTGACAAGGTGGAGAGCTAAGGCCCCGATGAAGATTACCAGGCCTTCTGAGAAGGATCAGATTAGAATGGTTGTCCGAAATTTGCACGACAAGTTGCTGCAAAAGATGATCGTCTTACCTTTGTTTACATTTACAGAACTCCATGAAATAGGGGTGCAAATTGAAGACGCCATGAAGCAGGGGTTGATTATAGATAAGAAGGAGTCGGCAAAAGGTCGTTTGTCTGCAATTCTAATACTACCAGTGGTAGCATAGCTGCGAGGCCGTCAGATGTAAGTGTTGTCACCATAACCAAGACGGTCGGCCCCTTTGCCAACACAAGCTCACAAACACCGCCCAATCCTGTCCAATCCTAGAGGACTTTTCACCAATTGTACATGACCCTGTCTCAAGCAATGAAGGTGCTAGTTAAGAAAGGGCACCTTAAACCCTTAGAACCCTGCCCATTGTCTGATCCCCTTCCACTCAAACACAACTCCGCAAAATACTGTGTGTTTCACCAATAGAATCGTCATGACACTGACCAGTGCTTTCGATTGCGTCATGAGATTCAGGATCTCATTAACAACAAGGTGATCACCCTACTTCAAAAGCCAAATGTAACCACAAACCCACTCCTAGCCCATAATCAAGTCCCCCCACTTCGAAATCTCAACCTAATCCATACATTGGCCACCCCTTACGACCCCAGCATATATATTACCCCCTCCCACCTATCAAAACCAACATTGTTCATTCCAGAAGGCGTTGATCTGTGCATGATGGACTCGTCCAACCCCAACCCAAGCCTGTGGTGATGAGACTTACAGTGGCAGGGGAGTTGACCTTGGAGGAAGGTACTAGTCCATTGCCGGAGTGCCTTGAGGACTTACCTGATAGGGTGTATGACCCAAGCTATTACATTGTGCCAATTGGTTAAATCAAGCCCGAATTGGTGCTGGCAGCCTTAGTAGACATCAATGTCGTCAGAGAGGATGGCTCGAGCCAGGGATTGGATGATCTAGCAGAACTCGAGGAGGATTTGGACAACCTGCAGTTCTCTAACGAGCAAGATCAGGGGGATGTACAGATCGGCTGGTTCAACTTGAACGGATTAACTGACAATTCTGGATGGCTGAGTGATGAGCTAGATAAGGAAGAAGAAGCTGGAATGAAACCAGAAGGAAAGAAATGAGAGATCGTTGCAGAGGCCGGAAGGGCCGATAAGAAAGGAAAGCTGCTGGATAGCACTGGTGTGGAAAATTCAGTCCAAGAAGTGGGCACTGTGAATACTTTGGATACGGAACAGGAAGCTGCACTGAGGTAGTTTGAACAAGAAAGAGACGAAGACAATCGAGAAGCTATAATGGCCCGACACCCTGTAGGGGATGCCTATAATGTAAAGGTGATACAAGCAGAGTTGGACAACTGTTTGTCGGTTACTGAGGGCGAATGGTGGGACGATGATGATCTGCATCTGGCCCACATCGACGAAGATTGGGGCGAGTGCCTTCTGGACAACACATGGTAAGCGGAAGAAATTGACCATCTGACAAGAAGTGGATAGTATTTTAAGCCACCGCACTTGGATCAAGCAGAGGCCTCTGGAAAAGATAGAGAGGTTGAGAAACAGAAAGACAAACAGCTAGAAGAAGAGGCAGTGTTAGAACAGCTTAAGAAAATCCAAGTTGACATCTCCATTTGGGGTCTTTTCATGGCCTCCTGGGTACACCGACAGGCAGTGTTGTCGGCAATGGACAAGGCTAAATTGTCTATTGATACCACGCCCAAGCAGCTGGTAGGTTTGGTTTTTCCAAGTGGTGCCAGACCAACTCTTACCTTCTCTGACAAAGAACTGCCGTCGGAAGGCTGGGCCCACAACAAACCTTTGTACATATCCGTGCAATGTATGCAGAAATGGGTGTCGGTGGTGTTGGTAGATATCGGTTCGGCCATCAATGTGTATCCTTCTCGCACCGCCTATGCAATTGGCCTCAAACCAGTGGACTTTGTTCCGACAGCCCAAGTAATTCGAGCATATATGATAATACGAGCAGAGAGGTCATAGGCACAGTGCAAGTCAGAGTCCAGGTGGGCCCAGTTGAGTAAGAGGTCGAGTTCTATGTCTTGGATATGTCGGCTACCTTCAATTTGCTATTAGAAAGGCCCTGGTTGCATCTGTAGCTCGACTTTTTCGCGCCCCTTTTCGAAAGCTTGAAAGAAGCCCTACAGTTCGGACTCCCACGGTTCTGAATCTAATCTCACAAGTGCAATGTGAAATTGATAATCACCAAAGAGTCCAAATCCGACAAATCTTTTGGAAAATTGATTTTGAATCAAATTGCCAAAAATGGACTGCTTTGCTAGATACAGAGTCTCCACCTAAATATTTTTTGAAAAATCTAGGAAACCCATGACTCATGCCAAAGGCCACGTGTCCGTCATCACCAAAGTTGCCTCAGCTTGGGCACTTAGGTACGAGAGGGGAAGGTCATGAATTGAGCACCCTCGCTTGCCCGATCAAAGAACGGCCTCTACTAATCATGATATGATTTTTATCAACATTAAATGCCCTTGTTCCGGTTATTAGGCTAGCATTACTATGTGATGCGCACAAGCAAGTATAGACAAATTTGCTCAAATTGGAACAATTCAATTTCATGTTTGTTTTGCGAAAAGGGATTGATTTTGCCACCTCAAGTGGGCTTAAAGTCTGCGAATTTGCCACTCAACAAAGTGGGCTTAAACTTACATTTATCGAATCATTCCAATTCAAACAACAAGCCTTCATCCACAAGCATTCAAACATTTTATCAAGTAAGAACTTAGCCTCATGGCAAGCATGCTAGTCATGGCAATCACTTACACTCATACAAGTATGCTAAAGCACTAAAAACTCACCTAGTACTCCAAGCTAAGATAAAACGAAAGAGTTAGGAAAATATGCATGACTCCTAACTTATGCAATATGACTGATGCAACACATGCGAAGAATGCAATAATATAGGCTCCGCTACTTAACATGTTATTTGCAACAATTTGAGAGCATGTATTCTAAACATGTATTCATCGAAGTATTGAAACGACAATGCAGTTTGAATGATGCGCCGAGCCTTGGTGTATGCAAGACAAGATGAATGTATGCAAGCATAAGGTATGCTAATTGAAACGTGATGCTCCTAAACTAACCATTGAAAGTGGTTAAGTAAAAGGAGAAAAGACGTAGGGTTGGAAGACATACACATTGTTACATTACGCTCTCACGAAGGAGAGTCCGAATGAATAAAGCTATGCTAACTAGCTAAAGCTAATTAAACTAATTAAGCTAAGCTAGTTAAGATAATTATTACAAAACTTGAATGAATAATTAACTAACTATCTAAGCTAATTAAATATTACAACACAAACTAATTAGCTACAACTAATTAATTGCAACAAATAAAGGATTAATTGTTAATTAAACTAATTAACTAGCTAACTAGTCCCGGGAAGCGAGGGAGGCCCATGCATGCTCGGTTTCCACCCGAAGAACATCTGTTGTCTGCCCTCGAAAGCCTCTGTTTGCACAACCCTTGCATTGTTTTCCTTCTCCAGATCAACTCTGCTATTCTTTACAAGCATACTGCCTAAAATTTATTGGTTGCCAGCAGTCCAACACTGGTGGCCGACAGGCCAGTAACAATGGCTGGCCAGCCACTGATGACACACCATATTTTTTTGCTACAATAGAGAGCAAATAGGGCAAAGAGAGGGTATTCCCACAGGTTGTTTGTATTGTGTATCCCTCTTTATCATCAAAACATCTCAAAGGAGTGATACACTTGGTCCTTAAATCATCAATCAAGCAATTTCATTGCATGATGGCTAAGGAACCAATTTGTACAAGTTCAATAACTGCACAAACAAGACTCAAGAAAGACCATCATCCTATCATACATGATCAAGGGCAATGGAGACCTAGGAAACTTGGCACATTTCATCACTTTGAGTATGAAATGCCCCAATTTTCCATGTGTTCAATTAACGTCTAATTAAACATATCAAAACACAACAAAGTTCTTATCTATGCTCACTTTTAGTTTCATCTTTACTCATTTTAAATTACCAACCATTCCTTAACCAATTAAGTCCATTGGTGGGAAGTCATCTAAAGAGAAGGAAGTGTCAAATAAGTGGTAGTTTAAGGCAAGAGAGAGGTGTCATGCCTTTGGTAATGAACCCCCAAAAGAGGATTAAACCATTAAGCAATGAACCTCAATCTCAAGCTTAAGCTATCCTAAGGTTGAAACAACCCTCAAAGCAAATAAAAAGTGAAGCAATGAGGGAGATTGCAGATATTAACTGCTGAAATGAAGTGAAAAAAAAAAACACTAAAACATGGCAGTCAACTCAAACACGGGGTGTCTAATGGCCTAAAACACCAAGCTTGTGAGGATTTTTACACTAGAGGCATGCAAAACAAGACTCAAAGGCAATAACCAACCAAAAATAGAGTTGAAACAGCCTAAAATAAAGCCTAAAACATGCTAGAATTAAACTACAAAAGTCTAGAAAATAATGCTAACACATAGAGCTAACTAGGCTAGCAAACTAGACACAAAGAGGGGAGGCTAACCCCTTCAAATTTGGACTTCAAAACATGATTTTCACCACTAAAAATTGTAAAACCCCGTATTTGTAAGGTAGTAATATTTTAGTGAGAGGTATTGGTGGTAGTTTGGTGGTGAGATTCTTAGATGAGAACCTAACTTATTTTTCTCTATTTATTTTTATATCTTTTTCTCTCCACCTCATTATTATTCATCTCCTTTGTTTTCTAATATTTTTTTCATTATTCTTGGGCACCAAGTAAATTTTATTTTATTATTTTTTCATCATTTTCTTTCTTACCAAGTAATCTTTTATTTTTAATTTCTTTAATCTTCCTTTCTCTCCAAGTTACTTTGTCTCCAAGGAAGTTTCTTTTCTTGTTCTCCAAGTAAATCCCTTTCTTGCCCACCAAGTAAAGTTCCTTTCTTTGACCCTAAGTCTTTCTTTTCTTTTGTCCTAAGCATCCTTTTCTATAAATTGAGCTCACCTCTCAACTTCTTTCTATGGTTCTTCCCATATCTCTCTCCATTTGTTATATAGATTTAGAGTTTAGATTAAGAGTGTTTAAAGTGAGAGTAAGCATTTTCATATAAGAGGAGAGTTGTAGATTTTGATAAAACCTTACATACCTTATGGCTTAGAATTTGGAGATCCATGGAGAAATATCGAGATCTGAGTGTTGGCGATGGATGAGATTGATTTGAGGTAATTCGGGTGGTATACAATATGATTCCTTTAAATCTCCTTGCAAAGAGTTTATTTTAATTATTTCCAATTTGTCATCCTCTTGATTATTGTGATCATTTGATAAATCCTGTGAAATCATTATCCGTTGCATGTTTGAGTGCTCTGGTCATTTGATAAGTTTTCTAAAGTTGTTCTGTGTAGTTAGTGTCGATTTGTCTGGCTAAATGACGTGGAAATGCTCCGTACATGGATCAAGTAGACCTTGCCAATAGCTTGGACTAATAGCCCGGATAAGCGGTTATGCTTGGGTGAGGTGGGTAAGGCCGGTCATTGGTCATGTAGTGAGTAGGACCGGGTATTTGGTTCTGGATAAATTATCATATGTCGAGTTGACTTGTTTGTGCAATTTGGTAAATTGCTTGATTATCGAATCTAATCGGTTGTGTAATTGTTGGATCTCTATTGATTTATTTTTTGTCCGAGCCTTGTTATTCCTATTGTATTGTATACTTCCCGAATTAATTTATTTTTCAGGTGTGGAGCAAATTTAGTGGAGAATGGAGTTGAAGCATTTAAAGAGATTATTTGGGTTGGAGATTTTTTTTTAGTCCACAACTGTATATTATTTTTGGAGATTTGTATAATTTATGTTTTGGAGACATTTGAGCTAATTATTTATGGAGACGATTTGTATATTTGAGATTATGAGTTATCTGCAATTATAAATTTGAGGTTGATTTGATTTATTAACGGCCTAGAAGTTGGAGCGTTACAAAAATACTCTGAAATTCAGTGTTCAAAAGCCCCCAAAAAAAAGATAGTTTGAAGGTGGGAAACAAAGGTGGAAAAGCCTTACAAGTAAGGAATAAAGAAGGGTGAGACACCCCCCCTAACCTTAAATGGCCTAAAACACCAATTTCAACCCACAAAAATAGCCCAAAAACAGTTTGAAAAGAAAGAAAAACAAGTGAACTAAGCAAGCTTAAAAGGGAACTGTTACACCTTTTGAAGCAAAGATCAACTTTAGGCACTAACTCAAGCCAAAACCACCTTCAAGAGCTCCAAGAAGGCTTCAAGGAACCTCAGCTCAAAGATGATGAACTTTGGTTAAGGTATTGTAGGCAAAAGTGTAGTGTAACTAGGCTTATATGCATAAATCTTCAAGAGAGAGAGAGAAATGTAGAGAGAGAGAGAGAGAGAGAGAGAGATTTGTTCCAAAATTTCTCACCCTCAAAAATGGGGGAGAAGACCCCATATATATAGAGAAAACATACATTTGGTTGGTATAAATCCATCTATACACGTGTATGAAGATAGAGGCAATTGTGGTAATAGCTGGAACAGCTGTCACCAAAATATCTACAAAAAGGTCACTGGTGGCCGATAGGCCACCAATGATGGCCGACAGGCCACACCATTGGCTGGCAAGGCACAAGGGTGGCCGGTAGCCTCAAACAGTGGTCGGCTGGCCACCAGGGGGGGTAGGCTTGAAGCACTAAGGTTTTGGGCTTGAAACACTAAGGTTTTGGTCTAAAACAAGGCTTAGAATGGATAGGGTTTGAAGGCTCAAAGATAGGGCATTCCGGTGAGGACTTTGGGCACTAAAACGAACACATGCAATCACAATCATCGAGTGCACAAGCAATGATGTCCAAGTCTTAAGGACGGTAAAAAATGGGGTGTCTACAGCATCATGTAAAGGCTGTCTCCTCCACTCTCCATCAGATGTTAAAGTACCCTCATAGAGGAGAGTGACTATTGTTTTTGGAAATTCATCCATCCATCTGCCACCAGAGGTAACTACGCCAGTGCTAGAGATCGCCCATGGCAAGAAGGATGTAATCCTCTCGGGATTCACTCTAGCTGAAGCCCAGGTAGTACAGACCATTCTGGTCGCAAACGAAGGCATGTACGTCAGCGCCCAATCCATCTATTTCATGAACAAACTGCAGCATGTTCCAGGAATGGGACTCGAAAGAAGTGGCCGAAAAGGTGTTGCTACACTAACAGATGTACCGCACAACCTACATCCCTTTGGTTTAGGCTATGTGCCCACCAAAGAGGACTAGATCAAAAAGAGGGAAGAGATGAAAGGCAGAGCTAAGGCTAAGCAAGCCGGGAAACACTATGAGCTCACCTATAGGCCAATCTAGTGAACGCTGAATTGCCTCTTTGTTCGAGAGGGAGAAGATTTCCCTTTTGCAGCTTTCCCAAGCCTTGGGTGAATGCCTTGAAGCAGTGTGTCCCCGGGTTTGAGATTTTCTTTGATCTACAGCTGCAGAACAGCGATGATGAGGAAAGGGCTGAACCAAGCATCAAAGCTGAATAGAGCATGGAAACTGACTCAGATGACAGTAAGCATGGGCTAGGGACAGCACTGGCTAGGCTCCTGACAGATCCTGTGGCCAACCTAGAGAACTTGTGGGATAACCTTACTGTTTCTGTGATCGGGGAAGAACTGGGTGTGAACCCAACCAGCGGCATTTTGGATGCATCAGGGGCACCATCTCTTATCTGGCAGTTAGAGGAAGGCTATCTATCCAGTTTTGAATGGGGTGATGAGCTAGAATCTGATTCCACTAAGTCTTTGGAGGTGGTAACCTAGATACTAAAGTCCTGTCTAGGTTGTCATTCAACTTTTCTTTTGAGTTTGTAACCGAAAATTTGGACCTTTTGAATGAAAATTCTGTAGATTCTATATACTTCTCTGTGCCGTTGGTTTATTGTATTGACCAAGATTTTTAGAATTTTAATGAAAACGAAGGGGAAAAAATTTCTCTGGCTTTAAAAAACTTGATTAATTGAGAGGAGGGGAGGATTGCTAAGCCCTGTGCTGATGAAATCATTGCCAATAATGTGGGTACTAAGAAGGATCTGCGCCTGGTCTAGATCGGGTCCACATTGTCTTTAGAGGAGCGCGAGCGTTTAATCAGCTTGTTAAAAGATTTCAAAGATATTTTCGCGTGGTCCTACGAAGACATGCCTGGAATCGATCCGGAGATTGTACAACATCGGATCCCTCTTGACCCTAAGCCCCGACCAGTCAAGCAGAAGCTGCGTAGAATTCGTTCGAATTGGGCACTAAAAATCAAGGTAGAGGTCACCAAGTAGATCGAGGCAGGTTTCTTGTTAGTATTTGAGTACTGACTTGGTTGGCCAACATTGTTCCAGTGCCAAAGAAGGATGGTAGAATCTGGGTGTGTGTAGACTTCCGAGACTTGAACAGAGACAGTCTGAATGATGACTTTCCTCTGCTGCATATTGATGAGTTAGTGGATTTCACTACGGGCCATGCATTGCTATCGTTTATAGACGGATTTTTTGGGTACAACCAGATTCTGATTGGGCCCAAGGACAGAGAGAAAACCGCATTCACTACTGTAGACACCCCATTTTTGACCGCCCTTAAGACTCGGGCGTCATCACTGGTGCACTCGATGATTGTGCTTGTTTGTGTTCGTTTTGAGTGCTCGAAGTCCTCGGTGGAGTACCTTACCTTTGAACCTTGAAACCTTATCTGTTTTGTGCACTGTTTTGGACCAAAAGCTTGTTGTTTCAAGTCTGGAAGAGTGGGTGACCTGTCGGCCAGCCCCATAGGCTGTCGGCCTTGGCTTATGCTTGTTGGCTACCAGTGGTGGCCGACGGCCGTAGTCTCTTTTTCCAGATATTTATTACAGCTGTGCCAGTTGTTGCACACTGAGCATGTGATAACCCTATTCCGTATTATGCTAATTAATCTTAATTACGAATGTGATTATGTGTTTAACATGATTTTGAGTGCTATTTATATGAATATATGTGGTTTTGAATTTCTATCTGTTCACCGTAAGGAAATCTGTTTGATTTTTTGCTTTGAAATTTAAATTGAAAGCCTTATCGACTACAGAAACCGAAATTGACTACGCCATTAAGATTGGCATAATTTTGTGAGGCTATGGTGAAATTTAATTGAAAAATTATTCGGATCAGATTAAATAGATTAAATTGATGACATAGTGCTCAATTAATTAGTATTAATGAAATGTGATTAAGAGAGCCTATATAAAAGGGCAATACACACTCTTATTTTTGGGGCTTGAGCTCAAAATTTGATTTTTGCTCTCTAGAGAGAGAGAGAATCGAACTTAGAGAGAGAGAGGGAGCTCAATTGAAGATTGAACTAAAGGCTTGAGAATTGGAGGTTGAACTCAAAGAATTAGCAAGAATTTGGGTGTTTGGAGCTCATAGGTGAGTAATTAGTCATGAATTCATGGTTTTGAGCTTGTAATTTTGTGAATTCAAGCTAGTTGGGTAATCAAGAGCATAAATTGAGATGAAATTGAAGAATTTAAAGCTTATGTGTACATGCATGCATATAATTGCTATGAGTTTGCATATTTGAGCATGAATTATGTAGAACAAATGGAATTGAGCACCAAATCTTACATGCATGCATGGGTTTTCATGAATTTCATGATTTTAAGTGTCATTAGTATCATTGGAATAGAATTGGAGTCAAGAATTGACTTGCATGCATGATTGATGAAGATGGGGAACTAGTATGAAGTTGAATGCACATGTTTTGGGAACTATGTAAAGAATTCAAAATGATTTTGGAAAAAGGGACCATGAACTTGAGCAATTGACCTCATATTGTTGTTGTTCTCATGTTATGTAATATGTTTCCATGTTTTTGTGTCCAAAACATGAGCTTTGAATCTTTAAACTTTGAGTTTGAGCTTCAAGAACAGTTCTGGAAAACCCAGAATTTGGCATGTCCGCTTGAGCGGGGGAATCGCCACTCGAGCGTGAAATGCAAGCTCCCAGAACTTTTGCAGACATGGATGTCCGCTCGAGCGGGGGTATTCACACTCGAGCACCAAGCCATGTAGTTTGAATTTCAGCTCGAGTGTTCGAAGTCACGCTCGAGTGTAAAAATGAGGCAACTAGTACTTTTGCAGACCCAAAGGGGTCCGCTCGAGCGGCCAAAGCCACGCTCGAGTGGGAAGCCCTGTTTTTGAAATTTTGAAAAGATGCTTTGTGTTCATTTTTCCGTTCTCTTTCATTTCTAAGCACTCTTAGGCATACATTAAGCATTGTAAATGAGTTAAAAGCATAAGAAAGAAGCCTAAGAGGAACGTATGAATTAAGAACGAATTGAATCGTTTGTGACCCGTTATGTTCATGAAATGTGTAAGGTCAAGCACGAGGGAAAATCCATCGGCAGATCACTGTGAGTAATATCTTAGTAAAGATATTTTGAAGTATGTTATTTGTCCAATTGCTTATTTCTATATAAGTCTTATAACTTTGTTAATTTGAATTGTGGACAAATGTTTGTTATGCCATATGGTTGGGCCAAAGGTCGTCGGATACAATTAATTGGGCCAAAGGCCGTTGGATACCATTGACTGGGCCAAAGGTCGTCGGATATGAATGATTGGGCCGAAGGCTGTCAGACATAAATGATTGGGCCAAAGGCCGTCGGACACGAATGATTGGGCGAAAGGCTATCGGACATGAATGATTGGGCCAAAGGCCGTCGGATACGAATAAATGAGCCAGAGTCCGTATGACATGAATGAAATGGGCCAGAGGCCGTTTGACATACTGGGGTTTGAAACCGTTTAGTAAACAAGATAAAATCATAAATGGGCCTAAGGCCGTCTGACTATGTATATCTGTTTCGAACTTCATTAATGAATCTTCTTTATTTTGATATTATTCATTGGGCTTTCGCTCACACTCATTCATGTATATGTAGGTGAGCAAAGAGATGTCCAAACCCAGCCCCGGTGAAGTGTATGTGAAAATTCAAGTTTTGGGGAGTCAGCCTTAACGTCTCACGCATGAGACTCATTTTGCCCTTGTTTTTTTGTTATGTTATAATTTTGTAATGTTGGCAAAAACGTGGAATCACCTTTGTATATAAGTTTTGGCTAGGCTGACTAAGATCTGAATGATCCTGTGTATGTATAATACTTTAAGTCGATCTCCTTTTTGGTGTGAGTTATTAATGAATACATGAATTTGATGTTCTAATGTGCCATGTAAGCACAACTCTATGGACAAATTTTTAAGTTTGCTTCCATTTGGCCCCTTAACTCTGATGCAATATGTTTTGTTTGGTTTGAGGCTGTAGGTAATCTCTTGGTTACTGGCCGGTTGTGACCTTAATCCATAGGGGCGGGTTCGAGTCATGACAGAGCACTTACCTTGTTTATGCTTGGTTTGTATCATTGTTTTTCCATCTATTTCAACTGTTGTTTGGCTGATTTTGAACTGTCAAAAACTTTGGTTTTATGGTTTAAAAGTGTTAGTTTGAGGCTATGTTGGGTTAGGGGGTAGTTCACCTTCCTTGCTCATTTGCTTGTTAAGTTTTTGTGCTATTATTCATCACTTTCAAACCAACTTTTTTGGGCATTTTAACCACTGAATTTCAGAGGTTTTTCAGTGGCAAAAACCTCATTTTGAAGTCCAAATTGGAGGGGTTAGCCTCCCTTCCTTGTGTCTTGCTTGCCCTAGTTAGCCTCATGTATTAGCTTTTTGTGGCTTAAGTCCAGCATGTTTTGGACTATATTTAGGGCTATTTTGCCTCTGTTTTTGACTGGTCAATTCATTTGGGCCTTGTATAGCATGGTTATAGTGTAACTTCCTTCACTGGCTTGGTGTTTTAAGGCTTTAATCACCATTGTTTTGAGTTAATAGCATGTTTTAGTGTTGTTTTGCACTTAAGTTCATCACTTTAATCTCTACAATCTCCCTCAATTCTTCACTCTTTTGTTTGCTTTGAAAGTGGTTTTAAACCCCTTGTTTGCCTAAGTATGAAATGAAGGTGCTACACCTAATGGTTTAATCCCTTAGGGGGTTCATTACCAACAGTGTAATACCTCTTTCATGCCCAAAGCAACTTGTGGTTTGAGCCATCTTTCCATTAGAGGACATTCACTAATGGACTAATTGGATTAATGAATGATTTGGTAATTAAAATGGGTAAACAAAATTGGACAAGTAAAAAAGGCAAGAAAAGCATTCTTTATGTTGCATTACATGTGTTCAAATCAGACGTTAGTTTGAACATAAGGAAAATGAGATATTTCATGCTCAAAAGTGATGAAATGTGCCATTTTCCTTGGTTTTCATTGCCCTTGATCATGCATGATAGGGTGGTGGTCATTTTGGTCTTGTTTGTGCATTTATTAAACTTGTACAAACTTGGTTCCTTAGCCATCAGGCATGGAAATTGCTTGGTTGATGGTTTGAGGGCCAAGAGTTACACTCCTTTGAGCTTGTTTGATGATAAGGAGGGTAACAGTATAAACAATCCTTGAGAATACACTGCTTTGCGTCTGTTTGCTCTCTATTGCAGCAAGAGGGAGTTCAAGTCAAAAGTAGCTGACCGGCCATCAGCAGTGGCCGACGGCCACCAACAGTAGCCGACCGGCCATTAACAAAATTTGCACAGTGTGTTGGTAAGGTGGAGCAGAGGTGTTCTGGAAGTTGGCGGATCGTCAGTGTTCAAATGTGCAAACAGAGGCGTTCAGTGGCAAGGCGGTGGCTTTTTCGGTGGAAACCGAGCATGCATGGGCCTCCATCGCTTCCCGACATTAGCTAATTAGATTAATTAGCAATAGATGAAATACATGTTGCAACTATTTAAGTAGAGTAGTTAGTTAATTACTTCATGTTGTAATTAATTAGCTTAATTGCTTTGTAATTAGTTAGTTAAGTGTTTAGCTAATTAATTCGGTTTGTAATAATTAGTTAGCTTAATTAGCATAGCTAGTTAGTTGGCTTATTCATTCGGCCCCTCATTCGCGAGGGCATAATGTCGTAATAAGTGTGCATGCGTGTGTGTATGTCTTCCAACCCCACGTCTTTCTCCCTTTTATTTAATCGCTTTTGATGGTTAGATTAGGGTCATGTTTAAATTAGCATATCGCATGCTTGCATCCATTCATTTGTATTGCATGTACGGAGGCTCGGCGCATCATTCAAACTATATTGCCATTTCAATATCTTCTTTGAATACGTGTTTAATCGCATGTTATCAAATCGATCCATATGCCATATTAGTAGCTGAGCCTATTGATTGCATATTGCATGTGTTGCATTAGGCATCTTGCATAGTTAGGATCATGCATCTTTCTAACTAGTTTCTGTTTTGGATCGGAGTACTAGGTGAGTTTTTACACTTTAGCATACTTGCATAAGTGTGAATGTTGCCATGTCTAGCATGCTTGCCATGAGGCTATGTGCTTAAATGATAAACCACATGAATGCCTGTGGATGAAGACTTGTTGTTTGAATTGGAACAATTCAACGAATGTGCGTTTTAAGCCCACTTTGTTGAGTAGCAAATCATGTTTTAAGCCCACTATGTTTGGTGGCAAAACCGCAATCTTTAAGCCCACTTGAGGTGGCAAATTCAAACCATTTTCGTAAACAAACATGATTTGAATTGTTCCAAGTCTTACAAACTAGTCTATACTTGCTTGAGCGCATCACATAGTAAAGCTAGTTTAAATAAACCGGAATAAGAACACATAATGTTTATAAAAAATCATATCATGATTAGTAGAGGCTGATCTTTGATCGGGCGAGCGTGGGTGCTCAATTCATGACCTTCCCCTTTCGTACCTAAGTTCCAGAGCCGATGCAACTTTGGTGATGATGGACACGTGGCCTTCAGCACGAGTCCGGGTTTCCTAAATTTCTCAAAAATAAAATATTTAGGTGGGACTTTGTATCTGGCAAAGCAGTCCAATTTTGGCATTTTTGATCCTAAAATCAATTATCCAAAACGATTTGCCGGATTTGGACTCTTTGGTGTTTATCAGTTTCACATTGCACTTGTGAGATAAGATTCAGAACTGCGGGAGTTTGAACTGTGAGGCCCCTTCATTTCAAACCTTCCGAAAGAGGGCGCGAAAAAGGTGAGTCCACAACTACGCCGTGGGGTACCTACTGCTAGAGCTACCTATCAAAGGGTTGTAACCACTATTTTGCATGACATGATCCACAAGGCGGTTGAGGTGTACGTGGATGACATGATTGTCAAGTCCATAGAATGGAAGGGCTATGACACCACCTTGAAGAAGTTCTTTCAACGGATCAGGGAATACATATTAAGGTTAAACCCATAGAAATACACCTTCGGCATAACAACAGGAAAAATACTGGGCTCTTTGATCACACAGAGGGGCATTGAAGTGGATCCTTCCGAAATCAAGGCCATCTTAGAAATACCACCACCGAGGACTGAAAAGGAGGTGCGAGACTTTCTGGGTAAACTGCAATTCATAAGACAGTTTATTTCCAAATTAACCTTGACTTGTGAACCACTATTTGGTCTCCTGAGGAAAGGGAAGAAATTCTAATGGGATGATCGCTGTCAAATTGCCTTTGAATAGGTTAAGCAGTATCTCCAAAATCTGCCTGTGTTGTCGCCGCTAGAGCTGGGAAAACCTTTGATTCTGTACTTTTCAGTAATAGACACAACCATGGGATGCATGCTCACTCAAGAATCTGAAGATAGGGTGGAGAAAGCCATCTACTACTTGAGCAAGAAAATGTTAGACTACGAGACCTGCTATACTCCGTTGGAGAAAGCTTGCCTAACCTTGGTATGGGCTACCAGGAAGTTAAGGCACTACTTGTTAGCTCACTCTATAATCCTGGTTTCGAGATTAGATCCCATCAAATATCTCTTTGAGAAACTAGCGCTTACGGGTAGGCTGGTCCATTGGTTGCTTCTTCTCTCCAAATTTAATCTCAAATATGTCACCCGCAAGTCGGTAAAGGGAAGAGCTGTAGCAGAGTTCCTGGCAGACCACCCAGTAGAAAGAGATGAGGCAGTGGAATACTTGTTCCTAGATGAAGCCATTTTGCAAGTTGAAGAGGAAATTTGGACGATGTACTTTGACAGAGCGTCCAATCAGTACGGTTATAAGATAGGTGTGTTGCTGATAGCACCCGGCGACTCCCATATACCCTTAGCCTTCAAACTCCAGTTCAAGGTGTCCAACAACGAAGCATAATATGAATCGTGTATTGCTGGTTTAGAAGCCGACCTTGAACTAGGGGCAATAAGATTGGATGTAATTAGGGACTCGAACTTAGTTGTTTCTCAAGCAAACGGAGACTAGAAAGTCAAATAAAAGAAGATAAAGGTTTACCATCAGACCCTGGATATTCTGATTCCTATGGTAGACATCCCACTTGGAGTTCGGATGCGTCCGATTATCATTGAACAGAAATACACGCCAGCTTATGAAAATATTGATGCGATAGATGAAGTGTAAGACAAAAACCCTTGGTACTACGATATTTGGAACTTCCTGGAAAATGAGGTGTATCCACCAGGGGAAAATGCTAAGGACAAATGGGGAATACAGTGAATGGCCATCCAATTTATCATCTATGGAGGTAAGCTGTACAAAAGAGGTCATCTGAGAATTCATAAGTTGTGTGTGGAAGAAGAGGGATCAAAGCGTCTTATGGAGGCTATCCACAGTGGAGAATGCGTGGGGCATATGAATGGTGTGATGCTAGCCTGGAAGATTCTCAGGTAAGGTTACTACTTGTCCACCATGGAGGAGGATTGTATTGGTTTTGTGTGGCGATGCCACAAATGTCAAATTCATGCCAATCGCATGAATATTTCACCATCAAAACTATACAACATGACTTTGCCATGGCCTTTCTTAGTTTGGGGAATCGACGTTATCGGTGCAGTCATGCCAAAAGGGTCGAATGGGCATGAATATGTCTTGGTGGTGATTGATTATTTTACAAAGTGGGTGGAAGCTCAGTCCTATGCAGTGTTGAAAGCATCGCATGTGGCCAAGTTCATCAGAAACAATATCATTTGCCGGTACAGAATTCCGAATGAGATCATTTCAGATAATGGCTCCCACTTCAAGAAAGAGGTAATAGACTTGTTGGAGACATACAATGTGGCTTTTCACAAGTCATCTATATACAGGCCACAAACCAATGGAATTGTTGAAGCCGCCAATAAGAACATCAAGGACATACTGCAAAAGATGGTTGAGACCTATAGAGACTGGCCAGATAAATTGCCATTCACACTCTGGGGCTACAGAACTTCGATCCAGACATCTGCAGGGGCAACCCCTTATTCTCTTGTCTATGGGATAGAGGCTGTTCTGCCAATTGAAATTGAAGTTCCATCGCTGTGAGTCATGGCTAAGTGTCAGATAGTAGAGGCGGACTGCCAATAGAGCATATTTGAGGAGTTAATGCTATTTGATGAAAGGAGGCTAAAAGCATTGTATCATGTTCAGGGCTACCAGCGCAAAATTGTTAGGGCTTTTAATAAGAAAGTTAAGTCCCAAAATCTCAAGAAGGGAGACATGGGGCTGAAAGACAACCGAGCTCCCATCCATGACCCTTGGAGCAAGTTCAGACCTAATTGGACTGGTCCTTACATCATCAAAGTTATCTGGTCAGGAGGGGCAGTTTTCTTATGGACTTAGATGGCCTGCAATTTTCGCAGCCGATTAACATGGACAAGTTGAAGAAATACTACCCCTGAGAGGCTCGCTAGGCCGAAAACCTAAAAGGGCGACCTAGGCAAAAGTTAGAGCTTGAAAAAATTAGAAATAAAGAAAAATTGAGCTCGCAAGGTTGAAAACCCTAAAAGGCGACTTTGGCAAAAGTTAGAGCACAAAAGGAGAAGGTTAATGCTCGAGTGAACCAGAACCGAACTATGTAAGGCCTGATTCCTATCTTTGGGATACGTAGGCAATTTCATCCTGAGGTTCAGCCGTAACCATCTCCAACTCAACTGTCCTGTCCATGTGTCTGATCAGGTCATCTTTGCCCATTATCTGAGAGCTTAGTTGTAATCTTCATCCTAGGGAAGAAGAGCTGGTTTTGATGTCGAGCAGTAATGGTATTCAATTAGGGGCAGTTATGATCTTTCAATTTGGTGTTAGGTGGTGATTGATTTTATGCGTGTCAGGTGGTGATCATTTTCAAAAATAGTTTTGGAAAGTTTTAATAAAAGTTGATTTTTCTCAAAATTTTACCTTTTACAACTTAGACCATTTTTGGACCAAAAGGAAAATTTTTAGTGTCCACAACTTTAATTGCATTGATTTCAACATAAATTTCTCCAACTCTCTAATACAAATTAAAGTTGTGTTTACATCATAAAACTTGAAAAGAAAGGTAAAAGCAATAAACTAGGGGCATAGGCGCGTCAGGTGCTCTTGTGTCCTTTGCTCATGCTTGCAAAAGCTTCTGAAGCCAAAGTGGGCTTGGTTTGTGCCTCATCTTCGAGCCAAGCCAAGCACTCGCCAAAAAGGGCATAATTGAAACTAGGGGCAGAGGCTAGAAGCTCTCTTGTCCTCCAGGCAGTGAGGTACCTAGCCAAGTGTGAACCATGAAGCAGAAATGAAGCCGGGTATTCTATCCCCTCCTTGGGGCAGGTTTGATTATGCCCAAACTGGCATCTGAACTGGAAGGGAAAGTAGAATACGCAGTGCGTGAGGCCAATCAACTGTATGCTAGGCTGTTGAGTCATGCTGTAACTTATCTCGGTCAGGTTAAGCCAGGGGCAACGCCAAGCTATGTCAACTATAGATCTGTTGCATATCCAGTTGCACCACCATCCCTCATTGGGAAAATCCATTACTCGTTGGCAAAAGAAATAAGCTCGGGTTGAGTACTCGAGGCAAGAGTCCACCACCTTCAGCTTATCCATGAGCCATATCTGGGAAGGGATGAAAAATAAGAGAGATTAAAGAATAAAGAGATGTGCGTGGACAAAAATGTAAGGAAAAGGCTTTGAGAGAAAATAGAGCATAAGTTCCGAGTGATATGAGAAACATATATCAGAAAGGGTGGGAAACAATACCTGAAGAAGTAATGGATTCCCCGCAAACCTGGTGGTCTCTCGGCCATGAAAAGCATCTAAGCTCATCAAGGTCTCGGCCAGCGCTAAACCATTATAACTCTTACCTTCTTTCAAACATTGGGCCACTTCGATCAACCGAATGCTGGTTCCACCGTAACTAGGAGCAAGAAGGTAGAGTGCGAGCCTACATAAACAGAGGGCATGTTGTTGAAAACTTCACCAAAGAAGGCCGCCTCTGTCACTGATGTGAGAAAATCGATGAATCAAGCTGGGTATGTCTAGCTTTTCGTTATGGGCCAAAGATCAAGCTTCGTGCAAAGTGAGCCCACAAATCCGTCCCAAAGCTTGAGCGTGGCCAAAATGGGGCTGAGGTATGATTTCCTCATTGCGCCGGGTTCCCATCAATGCCCGAAATTCTTCAAGAGTTGGGCACATTTCTTGTGTTCTGAAGCGAAATACATGTATAATCGGGTCCCAGCATCGGGCCGCGACATGGAGGAACGGAAAGCCAAGTGGAGTGTGGCTTAACGAAAAAAGTGCATTTATGTCGAAGACCCAGAAATTTACCTTTTCCATGCCGTCTAAAGTGGTTATCCAATTCGTGAGCTTCTCGGCAAGGAATATCTGCATTTGTGGAAGAAACAACAACTAAAATGAGGTTCTGGAGAAGAAATCATGAAGGAGGACCTTTTGTAGAAGATAAAGATGTGAGTGGGGGCTAGCTGTCAACTCTCTGGAGGTTCCTTACATTTGTGGCTGGTCGGCCACTAATAGTGGCCGGCCACCCACCTTTTGTGGCCGGCACCCCACTTCTGGCCTGCCATACACTTGTGTGCTGGGCAGTGTTGGCAGCCTGGCTTTTGTCTTGATCTTTGTGTTTTGAGGTCTTGTTTTGAGTCTTTTGGTTTTAGCAAGTGTGTTTATCTGTGTTTGAGTTGTTTTTGCTTTGCTTATCGAGTTGTATTTTGTATTTTGGTCGTTGGTCGGCTCATTACCCGATTAAGAACATTGTGCTAAGTTTTCATTTTCAAATTCAATTCCATTTCCATTTTCATGCAAATATGGTGCTCATGATGCAAAAATAATAACACTTTTCATAAAAATTGTGAGGTTTTATTCCGATTATGGTTTTTACAAAAGAGGAGTACAAGTTTCAAAAGTAAAAGTAAAACCTATCTGAAGCTATACATGTGCTAAGCTACCAAACAAAAAGAAACTAAGCAAAAATACAAAAATTCGTGCTAGTCATCTCAAGCTCGAGAGGCCATATTCGTCCTCTTCCTCGAAGGGGACTCAGGGACACTGTCTCCATCAGCACCGCTGTCAGAATCAGACTCTGAACCAGAGCTAGTATCATCTCCACTCCCTGCCTCAGAGCCTGCCTCGGCATCATCTCCGCTCCCAGACCCTGAGCCAGCATCATCATCATCTCCACTCCCAGACCCTGAGCCAGCATCATCATCTCTGCTCCCAGACCCTGAGTTAGCATCATCATCTCCGCTCTCAAATGACTCAGAATGTCGACTTGCTAGCTCCTTGGAGTCGCCGGTCTTGGCATCATCATCACTCAAAATGGGCTTTGATGGGTTGCTCAGGCCTCGAGTACCCTTATTCCTGCCTTGATCGTGGCACACATCTCTGTAGACACCCTCTTTTTGACCGTCCTCATGACTTGGACGTCATCGTTTGAACACTCGATGATCACCCTTGTTCGTATTCGTTTTGAGTTCTCCGAGGTCCCGGCTGCACGCCTTGCCTCAAGACCTCTCAACTTGACTATTTTATGCTTAGTTGTAGACCAAGCATTTGTGTTTCTGTTTTAAGGGAAGAGTGTGGCTTGTTTGCCATTTCCTCAACCCACCGGCCATGGTCTGAGGTCACCGGACATGATTTCTTGCTACCGGCCAATTGTATTGGCCGACCGGCACTGTATTTGGTCGGCCGGCCATGTGTGTTGGTCGACCAGCCCCTTTGTCTGGCCGAGACCTTTTCTTTGCCTTTTTCAGGCATTGTGCATACCAGCTGTGCCAGCTGGTGAGCACAAATTCTGCCCTCCATATGTGTATGGAGGGATTTCATTCTTACACTTAGCTTTCCTTGGAAGCTTAGAATTGGAATTCCTATAAGAGGAGGACCTCCCCTCCCTTTCCAGGGGTTGAACAACCTGTGATATAAAATATATATCACTCTATCTCTATATCTCCCATTCTCTCTACATTTGTGTGTGTATTAGTGTTCTAAAGGGTGTTTTGGTTCATATTTTTGCACTAAAGCACCTAGTGTTACACCATACTTTGATTACTGAGGTGTTGAGGGGTTGATTTCAGAGTTTTTGAGTTGGTTTTGATCAGAAGGAGGTGCTAGAGTTGATGTTCTTGAAGTGTTCTTCAAGGGTGGAACTACCCCTTTTATTCCCCATTTTGCCTTAAGCTTTTAGCCTATCTTGCGTACTGTTTTAAGCTTAGTGTATAACTGATAAAAGTTCTGTATTTTCATGCTTAAGGTGTTTGTTTAAGGTTACTTTTGGGTTGGGGGTTGTCTACCCCCTCTTAGGCCTTGTTTGGCCTCTTTTTGTGACCTTCTTCTTGAGCTTTGGAACCCTTTTATTTTGACCTTCTCACCACTGAAATCCAGAGGATTTCAGTGGTGGAGAAGTGGTTTTGAGGTCTTGTATCGGGGAGGGACACCCTTCTCCCCTTATGTCTCATTTGCTTGCATTGTTGGCTTGTAAAGGTAGCATGTTGGTTTAATGTGTTTTAGCTTCATTTTAGTGGGTATTTGGTGTCAGTTTATCATGTTATACCTCTATTTCATGTTGGTTCATTGGCTTATTGCATGTATCATGCACTTGCTTTGCAATTCTCTCATTTGCCTAAACATGTATCATGCATTTAGACCATCATGCTTGCATGTTTTAGCTTGACTTCTTGAAGCTTTTATCCATGTTGTGACATGTTTAAGCTCTGTTTGGTGTTGATTTGGTCGTGTTTGCCATGTTTTGTATAGCCACCATGCATTTTTAGCTTGTTAGCTTTGGGTGTGTGAGTCATGAGCATGCTTTACTTGGGCTATTTCAGTGGCTTGGAATCACTCGTCATGCTATTTCAGTCCATGTTCCATGCTTGTATGCTTGCATTTGCCATCCTTTCAATGCTTTGAAGAGTTGTTGTCTTATGCTCCATGTTTGGGCCATTGTGCATACCTCTAGACTTAAGTCATTTAGGTGCCATCTAAGTGGGTATTGGGGCTTATCTTGAAATATTATAGCTCTGTTTTTCATTGCATAACCCATGCCATGTTTGGTTGAGGTAGTTGTAGTGGAATGCCCTCTTTGTGGCCTTGAATGCCCTCTATTTTACGCCCATTTCTTAGCATGTTTTGGCCTTGTTCCATGCATGCCCCAGCCCTATTTTGGTCTGCCCTAAGACTGTTTTAAGTCATCTTGGCTCTTTGGGGCTCGGTGGGTTTGGCCATAGTTCACCCCCCCTTTGTTAGTCTCAAGTTTTGGGCTTTATTGCATACCTTACTTGCATGGCTTGGTTGATTTGGCATCATTCCTTGCACATTTTCAGAGCTTATCATACTTGTCATTTGTCCATATTTGTCTCTTCTTAATGAGCTTAGAAGTTGACTCCTTTTTATGCCTAAGTGTTGGACCTTTACATGAGCATGTTTGGGTGTGTTTTGTCCATCATTTCTTGGCACTTTGGCCACTGTTTTGGTACGGCTGAGGCCTACCCATCCTTAGTGTAAGCCCATGGATCATGCACTTATGTATTGTTGTAGGCTTACCGCATTGCATGTTGTCTCATCCTTATGGTTGGTGTCATTGTTGCATGCCTATCACTTTGTATACTTGTATATCTAGGTTGCATTGTAGCATTGCATACCTATTGTATTACCATGTTGCTTGCATGTTAAGTTGCATTGTTCATGTTGCATTGCATTAATTGCATATTTCGCATTGCATTTGGCATACATGCATTGCATTTTGTTTGGTTTAGGGTGTCAAACCAAACATGAGGATCAAGGGATATTTCGTACTTAAAGTGACGAAACGTGCCTCAATCCTCGGTCGCTGACACTCTTGACCCAACATGATAGAGTCTGTAGCATTCATTTGTGTGTTGCATTCATTCCATATTGATATGCACCTTTGACACGTTTGGCCATCATGCATCGAAATGCGTGATTGGTGGCCCGAGGATCGAGAGCCATACTCCCTTGAGTTCTTAGCATGATAGGGAGGGTGGTCGTGCGTACATTTGGCTTGTAAATTCTTTGCCATGCACTGTCTGTCCTCTGCTGCAGCAAAACTAGTGTTCTGCAGGAAGAAATGACCGGTCGGCCACTTTCAGTGCCGGCTGACTACCAAAATCCAGCCGATGGCCCCACTTTTGGTCGATGACCATATTTCCATGGCCGGTGGTATTTTCTCTTGGCCGGTGACATTCCACAAGTCTTGAGGAGTAGGTCAGAAGCATATTTGGGACTCGTGCAATCTTTAGAGTCATAAAACAGTGCAAACAGAGGCAACAGAGGCATGGCTACGGGTTTCCGAGCGAGGTGAATCGTGCATGCATCATCCAATCATTCTGAGGCGGAGCTGCGGTGGCCTCTTTAGTTTAATGATTAGACTGTTTTATAATTAATTTGTTAATTAATTAAGGGTTGTGTAATAACTAGTTTAATTAGCTTAGATTAGTTAGTTGGTTCTGTATTATTTATTCGGACCCTCCGTCGAGAGGGCGAATTTTGTAATAAGTGTGCGTGTGTGTGATGCATGTCTTCCAACCCCCATTTCTTTCTCCCTTTTATTTACCAGCTTACGATGGTTAGTTTTAGGGCATGTTTCAATTAGCATCCTTATGCTCGCATGTTTGCATCCATTCATCTGTCTTCTATGCACCTGGCTCAGCGCATCATTCTAACTGCATTGTATTTCAATTCCTATTTGAATACATGTATCAAATTGCATTTCACATGACATTTTAGAATAGCCGAGCCTATCTTAGTTGCATTTTGCATGTGTTGCATTAGGCATTCTTGACAGAGCTAGGATCATGCATTGATTACTAACCAGCTTCTTTTTTGGCTCGGAGTACACTGTAAGTGTTTATGCTTTAGCATCCTTGCATGTGTGTGAGTGACTGCCATGATAACATGCTTGCCATGAGGCTAACTGCTTATGTGATATAACTGCCTCAATACCTGTGGGTGAAGGTTGGATTACTTGAATTGGAATAATTCATTGATTGCGAGTTTTAAGTCCACTTGAGAGTGACAAATCACCATGTTTTCTAAGCCCACTTGAGGGTGGCGAAATCCGTATTTTAGCCTACGTGCGAGTAGCAAACCATTTTCAAAACGAATATGCAATGCTTTGTTCCAACTTAGGTAATCCAGTCTATACTTGTATGTTGTGCGCATCACATAGTAATTCTAGGTCAATAACCGGAATAAGAGCACATGTGTTTTCTAAAACAAGATATCGGGTGAGCGGGGGGTGCTCATTGCATGACCTTCCCCTCTCGTACCCAAGTTCCCGAGCCGAGGCAACTTTGGTGATGACGGACACGTGACCTTAGGCACGAGTCAGGGTTTCCTAAATTCCCCAAAATAAATATTTAGGTGGCGACTCTATATCTGGCAAAGCAGTCCGTGTTTGGCACTTCTTTCTAAAAATCAGTTTTTTCAAAACGATTTGCCGGATTTGGACTCTTTGGTGATTTATCAATCTCGCATTGCACTTTGCAAGATCAGATTAAGAACCGTGACATCGAGTCCAAACTGTAGTGAGCCCAATGAACAAAATAGAATTTTCCCGGGACGTTCGGGGACGTCTACAATCTCGGCCACGTGTTGGGGCCTATCTCTCTCTCCTCCCTGCTGCTGGAGGAGGTGCTGCCGGTGTTGGTGCTACTGGTGCCACTGGTGCCCTCGGTATAGCTGGAATTTGAAAAAACAGTTTTTAACATATCAGCTACAATGTGTGTATCAGATACATGCATAGTATGTAGAATGAGCGTCATGCAGAAACCAAATACAGTATGAGTATAGTGTGCTGACGTAATGTATTAGTGTAGTTTGGGGAAGACTACAACAGAAGTGCCAATGTATCAGTGGGAATATGATAGTGTGGTGCACAACGGAGTTAGTAGTGAAATGCATGCTGAAATAGAGAAAGCTACCTGGATACCGTGGAGACCAAGCAGGGTCTCTTTCCTTTGCACCATGTCGATCAAAGAGGCGACTAGCTTGAGGAGGCTCTTTGTATACTCCATGGGTGCCTGCAAGTGCATTTGGATGATCAATATCTAGAATAATCAATATCTGAAATAGAAAATGTGGGGTGCAAATTGTGGAGTGTGGTTCATACCTGAGGTGCACCTTGGGCTCTGACATACTCGTGCCCTGCCTCTACCGGCTCGATTGGAATCTAGTAAGCTATCCCAGTCGGCTGTCAACATGTGAGCACAGTGGCAATCTCCGGCCAACCGGTAATCTGCCCAACAGGAGGGGCCCCTCTATTATGGGCCCTGGTCGCTCGAGACGCCTCACCTACCACAGGAGCTCCTACTGCCTCGCCTATGTGAACTCTCATCAGAGGAGGCACGAGATGAGTCTGGATAAACGTCGTGTAGTCATCCTCCGCTCTGAAGAAGTCCGCGTCTAGGCCCGCCATGAACTAGATGATCGCCTCAACAAGCAGGCTATCCACTATTATCATAGACACTGGAGGTGGCATGGGAATGACCGGATCAGATAAGTCTATGGTCTATCATACAAATTGCTCGCTTAGAAACCAAGCCCGGCAGACTGGGTCGTCTAGCAAAATTTGAAATCAGGATGTGGCCTGGGCTCCCGCGTATTGGTCTCTCACCCCAGCCAGCATCGTCGCCCAGGGTTGCCATGTGATCTGCAAACAGAGAATGTACAAATTGTTAGTTGCCGTCAGTTGTCGAAGTATAAACTCAGAGCAGTAGTAAAGCAAAAATGACTGTGAGTTTCGGGTTACCTCATCGGTAGCCACTGTGTCGAAGTATTGATGGAAGAAGGCGAAGGTCGTGTCGTCGCAGCTCCAACGTCGGCACCGGTCGTCATACCGTTATGAGTACGGCACCACAGGGGGAATCTCCTCCACAAGCTTCGGAGCCAGAGTCTGGAAGTATGCATAAACCCACAACTGCAAGGAGAGGGCAGTGGTGTTATCAACAATGCATGAACAGATATTAAAGCAGAAAGTGCAAAGCAGAAAGCACAATGCATGAATAGATATTAAAGTGGAAAGTGCTAAGTAGAAAGCACAATGCATGAACAGATACAGAAAGGGCAAAGTAGAAAGCACAAGTTATGAACAGATGTGAAAACATAAAGTACAAAAGCAGAAATGTGTAGTGTATACCTTCCAGGCTCTCCAGTAGCCTCTAACTCGCTCTCCCCTCCTCCAAGAAGTGGAGCTCATGTAGCCATAGAGGGTGGCGAGGCCAGCTCTGTCCCAGTCATAGAATCACACTTGGGGCAGTGTCACCAAGCGCTCAGCAAATATAAACCCATGGTGTTCCACCTATTCAAAAACAAGGTAGTACCGAGGAGAAGCATCAAGAGGCCCCAGGCATACTGCTCCATCTATTCTGGTGTCTCGGTCTCGCTCCAGTGAAACTGCTTGGCAAACTAACTGTACCTCACCATGGCCGGCCGGTATAAAGGTGGGCGTGCTCTGAGCAGGTGAATCCATGCTGCCTTCCACTCGCCCATGTTCATGTTAAAGGGGATCAGATCACCCCCTACTCCTAAGCCTGTGAGCATAGCGAAGTTGTAGGGAGTCATCGTTATCTCCTCGGTAGAAGAGATGTGGAAAGAGTTGGTGGTGTCCCACCACCTCTCCTCCAACGCCTCGAGAAAAGTCTGGCTCACTATGTGCCCTGAGGGCCCAAAGCAGAATAGGCTGAAGCCGGCCTCGTCAATAATGTCGCGGACCCTGGTGGGGAGCTCATTGTACCAGTCCCTTACTGTCGTCGCCCCGTATCCCCTGTAAGCATGGAGTCCCCCTGTGGTATAGAAAAGGTGAATCAGACGAAAGACAGTGATAAAAGAGCATTAAGATAAAAGGCAGTGCAAGAAATACAGTTAAAGGAAAGGCAAGAATGCATGAAAATAGAGTTCATACCTCGATAGCGCTGGAGGAAAAGTTTAAGTCCGGCTCCCTCAGTAGGAGGTCCTATAGCATGCCATGAGCGAACTCACTGAAGCACCTAATGTCTTCGGGCGGTAGTATATGTGTGCAAGGATGATACATCATTGGATCAAATGGCTGCACCCTTAGTGGTAATGGCTCTGGCTTGAGCTCTAGAGCGAACTCCGCCTCAAGATCAGCTGCGATGTCCTCTGCCGCCTCACCGGCCTCGGCGATCACCGGCTCCTCAAGCTTAACAGGGGGTGATAATGGAGGTGGAACCTCAGGAGGAGCACCGTCATGGGGAATATCATCCGCCATCTGGAAAGTGGGTGAAAAATGGATGAAAAATAAAGAAAAATGGAGAAAAGAGGGAAAACTTGGAAAAAGTCAACCCTAGGAGACAGAAAATGGAAAAAAAGTCAAAACCCGAAAAAGTTCACAAAACCCGAGAAAAACTCGAGGAGAACAAGCCTAAAGTGGTGAAAATGAAGAAAAAATGACAAAATCAAAATCTGATCAGTTCAAAGTGTAGAGAATCAAGAGGGTTTTAAGAAAAAAGTTTACGTGGGGCATTGAAAAACATATATAAAGCATAAATCTAGAGAGAGAAAGCACCTAAAGACGGAGAGGGGGTGTTTTTGAATGTGTGGAAATGAGGAATTGAAGTATGGAGTTGGATATTTAAAGACCCACGATGAAAAGACGAATCTGCCCCGATTTGTGCACGGGTGGCTGGCAAGCCACATTTGTGGTCGGTAAGCCTAACTAGTGGACGACAGATGGCCGATAGTCTTCCCTTGTGGCTGGTAGGTGGCCGGTGCTCCTCATTTGTGTCCTAGTGCTGTTTTGTGCCTCTGTTCCCCGAGAAGTGTATGAGAGGTTCACTGTTGGGTTCAGATTAATTCCTTGGGAGCTTGAAACTGCGTTCCAGTACGTGAATGTGCCCTACTTGCCAATATGAACGAGATGTATCCTTTTTGAGCATGTTGCAAAGTCTCCGAGAGGTGAATCGGAGGTTGTCACTAAATATCGTTTTTATTCGTTTTGTCAAATTACATCTTTGTTCTCTTCTGTTGCATAGAATATGCATTGTCACATACACTTATGCTGCACGCGTGTCTTGCAAAATTCATGATTCATGCATAGAATATGTTTTTAGTTTTGCATAGAATTTGCTTTCAATTTTTCATAGAATATGCTTTTGTTTCTTGCATAGGATATACTTTCAATTAACATCATACATCGGTAGTCTATCTTGAATGGAGCATACGTTGTCATTTTATTGACTTGTCAACTTGTTCAGTTTGTGCATCTATCGCACTTGTTTAGTTTGTGCATCTATCGCACTTGTTTAGTTTGTGCATCTATCGCATTTGTTCACTTTGTGCATCTATTGCACCTGTTCACCTCGTGCATCTATCACACACTTTCATTTCAATGTGTATTTGTGGTGCAGTCTTGCACCTTTTGTTTTTATCTCAGGATACGTGAAGTGCGGCCCTGGGTGTGTTTTATCTCAAGACGTGTGAAGCGCGGCCCCGAGTGGTTTTATTTCAGGACGCGTGAAGCTCGGCCTTGGGCGTGTTTTATCTCGGGATGCGTGAAGCGCGACCCCGAGCGATTTTATCCTAGGGCGCGTGAAGCTCAGCCCTGGGTGTGTTTTATCTCGGGACACGTAAAATGCGACCCCGTACAGTTTTTATCTTAGGACGCGTGAAACGCAGCCCTAGGCATGTTTTATCTTGGGACACGTGAAACGTGACCCTGAGCGATTTTTATCTTAGGACGTGTGAAGCGTGGCCCTGGACAGGTTTTATCTCGGGACGTGTGAAATGCTACCCTGAGCGGTTTTTCTTTTCTTCTCACGAGTTCAGCGTGATTAAAGTATCTCAGGATGCATGAAACGTGACTTTGAGCAGTTCTTATCTTGGGACGCATGAAACGTGACCTCGAGTGGTTTTTCTCCTATCTCAGGATGTGTGAAACGCAATCTTGAGCTGTTTTCATCTCAGGACGCATGAAGCGCGACCCCAAGCTGTTTTTGTTTCTCAGTTTCTTAGGACGCGTGAAAGGCGACCCTGGGCGGTGTTTTCTTTCCCCGTCCCGCGTTTTGGCGTGGTTAGATTGTGTTAGAGATCTTTTGCATGGAATCTGTGCCGATTTTAAGCTTGAAGCTGCTCATTCATATGTTGTTATTTTATTATTGCTTATTGCATCTGTTATTGCTTATTGCATCATCTTGTATGATCATAAGTTTTCAAAATAGCCAGCTTCGCGAAGCGTGTGAGTCCAGCTTTAAAGTATCTTTGTGCATATCATTTGCATCTTGCCCCAGAGCTACGCGGGTTTGATTCCTTGCAAAGGGATACGTAGGCAGCTTGCGAGCGCAACCATTTTAATTTATGTCTTGATTGTTTGTCAAAGTCTTACGGCCTTGTCAAAATGGGTTATCTTCGGGTTTTGACATTCACTCACGTCATTTCATGACTTCGAGTTCTGTCAAAGAGGGGCAACTGTAGACACCCCATTTTTGACCACTCTTACGACTTGGACTCCATTGCTAGTGTTCCCGATGATGAAGTTTTATATGCTTGTCAAGTGCTCGAAGTCCTCAGCAGAATGCCACAGCTTTGAGCCTTCAAACCCTATGCACCTCTTGCCTTGTTTTGGGCCAAAATCGTAGTTTTTCAAGCCTAACAACCCTGAGACCTACAGGCCCCTTTCTCTGGGCTGCCAACCACTGTTATTGGCTACCGGCAGCAAGAGTGTTTTGGCAGAAATTTATGCCAGCTGTACCAGCTATTTCCACTGATGCTTGCATCTACTTACACGTGTATGTATGGATATTTCTGAGGGAGTTTCATGTTTTTCTATCTATAGAAGGCCTCCCCTTCCATTTTTGAGAGTTGAACATTTTGGTGCAAAATTCTCTCTCTTTCTTTCTTTCTCTCTCTCTCTCTCTCTCTCTATAATTCTCTCTCTCTCTCAAATTTCTAAGCTTTTGCCTATACACTCTAAACCAAACCTTGTAGTATTGGAGCTGAGGCACTTTTGAGCTTACTTTGAGCTCTTGAGGTTGTGTAAGTGTTGATTTGTGACTTGGAAAGTGTTCTCCTCTTTAAGAGGTATAAGTCTTGATTTATTGTTTTGCTTTAATTGCTATTTTGCCTACTGTTTTTGGGCTGTTTTTAGGCTGTTTGTACTCTAAAATTTTGGGCTAAAACTTGTGGTTTAAGGCCAATAAGGGTGGAGGGGTGGCTCACCATTCTTTCTACCTAGCTTCCAAGGCCTTTACCCTTGTGTTTCCCACCTTGTTGTCAACCCTTTTTTGAGCTTTTTAATATTGAATTTCAAATTTATTTCAGAGGCTAAAACAATATTTTGAAGTCTCAAAAATGGAGGGGGTAGCCTCCCCTCCTTGTGCTTGTTTACTAGCTTAACATGTTCCATGTTTTAGCTTATTGTTCTAGCTTTTTTTTTAATCTTAATTCCAGCATGTTTTATGACTGATTTAGCACTGTTTTAGGACTATTTTTGGTTGTTCATTGCATTTGAGCCTTGTATTGCATACTTGTAGTGTAATTGTCCTCATAGGTTTGGTGGTTTAGGCCTTAGCCACCAACCTATTTGAGTTGATAGTGTTTATTTCTTGTTTTCCATGCTTGTGATCACCTTTAATCACCTCTGCAACCTGCCTCCTTTCTTGGCTTTTCATTTTCTTTGAAAGTTGTTTCAAGTTATTTATTTGTTTTAAGCTTGAGATTGAGGTCTTGTGCTTAATGGTTTAATCCCTTTGGGGGTTTATTACCAACAGCATGATACTTCTTTCATGCCTAAAACAACTCTTGGTTTGGTACTCCTTTCCATTAAAGGACTTAAAGCTCACTCTTGGACTTAATTGACTAAGGAATGGTTGGTAATTAAAATGGAGTAATAAAATGAGGACTAAAATGATACAAGATAATAACTTGGTTAAGGTTCAATCGGACATTAATTGAGCCCTTGAGTCTTGAATTGTTTCATAGTTGTTCGTGATGTAAACGGTTCAAGAGTCAATGTCAACCACTTCCCTTGATCAATCCATGATAGGGAGGAGGTTTGAGAGTCTTTTTTTGTTGCATTTATTGAACTTGTACACTTTTGGTTCATAGGCCATCATGCAATGAAATTGCATCTTTTGATGGTTTGTGAATCAAATTTACCACTTGTAACATGCCCGCGAGGGACCTCAACGGGTTACAGTTCGGACTCAATTTGTGTCTCGGTTCTTAATCTTGAACCAAAGAGTCCAAATCCGGCAAATCATTTTGAGAAAATAGATTTTTGAAAAGAAGTGCCAAACATGGACTGCTTTGCCAGATACAGAGTCGCCACCTAAATATTTTTTATGGGGGAATTTAGGAAACCCTGACTCAGTGCCAAAGGCCACGTGTCCGTCATCACCAAAGTTGTCTTGGCTCGGGAGCTTGGGTACGATCGGGGAAGGTCAGCTATGAGCACCCCCTTTCGCCCGGTCCGAAGACCGGCCTCTACTAACCGTGATATCCGATTTTGAAAACCTTATGTGCTCTTATTCCGGTTATTAGCCTAGAATTACTATGTTATGCGCACAGCAAACAAGTATAGACTAGATTGCCTAATTTGGAAACAAGCATTGCATATCCGTTTGTTTTGAAAAGTGTTTTGGAATTTGCTACTCGCAAGTAGGCTAAAACGCGGATTTCAATGAGTTTTTCCAACTCAAACAATCCAACCTTCACCCACAGGCATTCAGGCAGTTTATCTCATATAAGCATTTAGCCACATGGTAATCATGCTGTTATGTTAACATTCACACGCATGCGAGATGCTAAAGCATAAATACTTACATTGCACTCCATGCCAAGACAATAAACTAGTTAGCAAACATGCGTGTCCTAGTTCATGTTAAGTGGCTAATGCAACACATGCAAGGATGCAGTTAGAGTAGGCTCGGCTAACCCTAAAATGGCATATGAAATGCTATAATTATCACGTATTCAATTTGGAATTGAAAATACAATGCAGTTTGTATGATGTACCGAGCCCGGTGCATGCGAGACAAATGCATGGATGCACGCATGCATAGCATAAGGTATGCTAATGTAAATATGCCCTAATCTACCATCGTAAGCAGGTAAATAAAAGGGAAGAAAGAAGTGGAGGTTGGAAGACATGCACACACACGCACCCTTATTACAGATTCACCCTCGCTCGGAGAGACCAAAAGAATAATACAAATTAATTAACTACGCAAGCTAATTGAATATTACAAATTGCCTAATTAGTTAACAACTAACTAAACTAGGAAAAATAGTAAACCGCCTCGGGAGGAGAGCCTGACGCAACGCATGCTCGGGTCTTGCTCGGAAGTGCACAGCCATGCATAATCTGCCTCTGTTTTCCCTGCTCTGCCTCTCTGAAGACTGCCAAAGTCTCAAGGATGCCTCTTTGGATACTGGGAATCACCACCGGCTGAGTAGAATTACCACCGGCAGTGAATTGTGGTCACCGGCTGGAGATGAGGCTATCGGCTGGTGATTTAATGCCGGTCGGCAATGTATACTGCCGGTCGGCAAAGAATGCCTGCAGAACCTGCAACTCACAGCAGCAGAGGACAGAACTTGCATGGCAATACAATTCAAGCAATGTATGCACCAATCATGTCCCCTATCATGTTTGTGACTCAAAGGGGCATGTGTCTCGATTCTCGGACCACCAATCACGCATTTCCATGCATGATGGCCCAAAGAATCAAGTGTGCAACTTTCATGTCAAATGAAATGCAAACCAAACAAACGAACCAAGGCCCAATTCCTATCACCAAGTCAAGGAACAAGGCATGCATGCAAGATGCAATGCAACCTAGGCATGCAAGCTAAGGATGCAACATGGCATGGCAAGACACTTATGCAAGCATACAAGCAAACATGAGGCAATGCAAATTGATGAAAAGGTGGACTTAGACATGATTTAGGCAACTCTAAATAGGCTTAAAACAGTGGCCAAAAACCAAGGAATTGAGATCAAACATACATACACACATGCAAGTAAGTTGGACCAACACTTAGGCATTAAATAAGCAACTCTAAGGCACACTTGAAAGGGGATATCATGAACAATTAGCATGCAACATAAGCTCTGAAAATCATGTTAAAACATGGTGCCAAACCAAGCAACAAGGCAAGCTAAACATGCAACAATGGTCCGAGCATTCAAGGCTCACCAAAGAGGCAATGGACTACACTTAGTATAACCACACATGGCAAGACTTAGGCAACCAAAAACAGAGTTTTAACACATGAAACTAAGCCCAAAAGACCAACTAGATAGCATCTAGATGGTTCCAATTCAAAGGCATGCACAAATGCTAAAACATGGAGCATACAACACAAGCTTTTGAAGCATCAAAGAGGTGTCCAAGGCAAGCATACAAGCACACCAAAGGGACTGAAATAACATGTAGGGTGGTTCCAAACCACCGAAATGATGCAAGCAACACATACCACACATTCACATACTTGAAGCATACAAGCTCAAATATAAAGGAGCTATACCACGCATGCCAAGATCGACCCAAACAACTATGGACAGACCTAAAACATGGCAAAATGAGCACAAAACCTTCACAAGGCTAAACCTAAAACATGCTAGAGCAAAGGCTAACAACCTAAGGCATATTAAGGCAATAACAAGGCATTACATGGTAGGTATGCTAAGTATGCATGGTGTACCAAAACCAACACACAACAAGGTTATATCATGGCATAATAAGCATGGAAAACAGCCAAGACATGATCAATACACACTCTAGCATGATGCTCCCTCAAGAGGCCAAAAAGGGTCCCTTCCAAGGACAACAAGGAGAGGGGGTGGCCCTCCCCTTTTGGAGACTTCAAGGCACCATCTCCACCACTGAAATCCCTCAAGATTTCAGTGGTGAAGAGGCCCAAACACCAAAGTCTCGAAACTTGCACAAAAATAGCACAAAAAGGAGCCTTACAAGGCTTAGGAGGGGTCAAACAAACCCAAACCACAAAACACTCTTAATAAACAATCAAGAGGGCTAAAAAAAAGAACTTTTTTGTATTATACACTAAGCACGAAAACAGCTCTAAGATAGGTAGAAAAGCAATGCAAAAATGGGGAATAAAAGGGAAGTTTCTCACCCTTGTAGATCACCTTCACAAATGATGCTCCAACAGCCCTCCTTGGCTTGAATCCAGCTCCAAAACACCAAAACCAGCCCCTTAGAACCTCAGTAGCCAAAGGAAGGTGAAGCACTAGGTGTTTGTGTGCAATAGTATGGACTAAAACACCTAGAACACAAAGAGAGAAAAAAAGAGAGATAGGAGATATGTATGAACCCTAACCCTAAAACCAGAGCTTCTCTCTGTGTTTTTCTCTCCAAAATTCTCTAACCCCATGCCAAGAGAAGAGACCCTTCTCTTATAGGCAACCAACTTGTAAAGCTTATACAACAAGCTTACAAGGAGGGCATCAATGCCACACAACTGTCCTAAAATATCTGCAAAAGCAGATGAACAGTAGTCGGCTGGCCAAAAATGTCATTTTGACAAAAATGACTGCCGACTGGCAACAAAGAGTGCCGACCGGCCACATACATTGCCGGTGGCAACAAAAACCAGCCGGTGGCCTCTAGCCACTGCCAGTGGCGTGTGGGGATGCCTCACAAGGCATTCCCTGCCCCTCCAAGGCAAAACACAAGTGTTTGGTGCAAAACCAGACACAAAACGGTCGAGTTCGGAGATCCTGAGGCAGGGTGCGTAGCCGAGACCTCCGGGAACTCCAAACGAACACAAACATGGATAATCACCGAGCGTTCAAACGGTGACGTCCAAGTCTTGAGGACGGTCAAAAATGGGGTGTCTACGCCACTCCTTTAAGCTGTTTGATAATAAGGAGGGTTAAGTTGTGCAAACAATCCTTGAGAATACCTTGGTTGTGCTCTGTTTGCTCTGTATTACATCAGGAGGAACCAGGATTTTGTGGCCGGCAGGCCACCATTTTTGGACGGCCGGCTACCATTTGTGGCCAGCAGGCCACCACTTGTCAAATTGAGCAGTGCCCTTTTGAAACAGAACATGGCTGGTTTTGAGGTGAAAATAGTGCAAGTGTTCCAATGGTGCAACAAAGCCTTTTTCGCAACAGAGCAGTGGATTTTTCTTGTGGAAAGTCTGCGCGCATGCATGAGCATCCCTCGCTCCCTGGGGCTAATTAGTTAATTTAGTTACTTTATTTCATGTTGTATTCATGTTGTAATTAATTAGTTAATGCTAATTTGTACTTAATTAGTTAGTGTAACTAATTAGCTAGAATAGTTCATTAGTTGGCTTTGTAATAACTAGTTAGCATAGTTAGTTTACTTGTTGTAATAGTTAGTTAATTCGTTTTGTAATAGTTAGTTAATTAGCTTAGCTAGTTAGTTTATTCGGACCCTCATGTGTGAGGACGCTAACTTGCAATAATGTGTATGTCTGCAACCCCACGTCTTTCTCCCTTTTATTTACCTGCTTATGATGGTTAGTTTAGGACATCATGTTTTGTTTAGCATCTCTCATGCCTTGCATCCATTGTCTTGCATGCATCATGCTCGGCGCATCATTTTAACTTGCATTGTTAGTTTAACGCATCTTTGAATCGTGCTTAGACCGCATGCTATCAAATTTTAAGTATCCGAGCTTAGTAATTGCATATTGTATGTGTTGCATTAGTCATATTGCATAGTTAGGATCATGCATTATTCTAACTTTATCATCTTTTTGGCTTGGAGTACTAGGTGAGATTTTACTTGCTTTGGCATATCGCATGAGTGTAGTTGTTGCCATGTAAAAGCATGTTCACCATAAGGCTAAGTGCTTAAATGATAAACTGTTTGAATGCCTGTGGATGAAGGCTAGTTGCTTGAATTGGGATGGTATGATTCATGTATATTTAAGTCCACTTTTTCCAGTGGCACATTCACAAACACTTCAAAAAAACAAACATGAAATCAAAATGTTCCAATTTTTTGCGAATTAGTCTATGCTTGTGTGCGCATCACACAGTAATGTTAGCCTAATAATCGGAACAAGAGTATATAATGTAAATAAGATTCACATCATGATTAGTAGAGGCCGATCTTTGATTGGGCGAGCGGGGGTGCTCAATTCATGACCTTCCCCTCTCGTATCTAAGTTCCTGAGCCGGTTCAATCTTGGTAATGACGGACATGTGGCCTTTGGCACGAGTCATAGGTTTTCTAAATTTCCCAAAAATATTTAGGTGGCGACTCTGTATCTGGCAAAGGAATCCCGTTTTGGCAATTTGATTCAAAATCAATTTTCCAAAAGATTTGCAGGATTTGGACTCTTTGGTGTTTATCTATTTCACATTGCACTTATGAGATCAGATTCAGAACCGCAGGAGTCCAATCTGTAGGGCTATCGTTTCTCAGAAGGAGCACAAAAAGTCGAGCTACAGTTTCTGGCGACTCCACTGGGGAGTTAGAGAACTTGGCTTGAACTTCATGATGTGAAATTTTATGTACACTTATATGTTCTTTGCATTGCATTTGCATTGGTGCGCTTAAGTCACTGTGTTTGCCATCTACTATTCCTGGACAGTTTGCTAGAGGCTTGCCCTAAAGCTTGCGAAAAGGCTGATCGGTCATGGGCTCTGCCATGATGGGAACACAACCCTTGGACCTGGACTACCGCTGTACCGTTTGATCCTCCTTTCACTTCTAGGTGTTAGGTGTGAGAGGTATATTAGGTAATCTTTCTGAGGTACCCTTTTTTTTGACCAATTGGCCTAGTTGCATATAGTACAGCCTTAGTTACTGTTCCAAACTAGGACAGGATGCTCACCCGAAATGATGGCTTGCGTGAAACCGTTTTGTTTGAATAGTGAACCCTAGTTCTTGACGAAACTAGGACAGGGTAACCCTACCTCCTCATAGGGGTGTTTTGGCTCTCGCTTAACTGGTATGTGCTTTACAGTGAAACTGTACAGGAATGTGCATAGCAGTTGCAAATTTGGTATCTGTTTTGGAGGTAGAATTCAGCGTGGAGTACAGTCCTACAACTGTGATCATGTCTGTGTTGATAACATCATGTATGTGTTGATAACATCTTGTGCTAGGTAGTTTAACACCATATCTTCAGAAAGTTCGGATATCCCCTAAATACTTTGGACTCAAGTCAGAAGACTTTGCAAAGCCGGGGATCTTGTTTGGGGACAGCCTGTGTTTACCTCACTCCCATTGGTTACAAGACGAAGGAGAATCAGGTAGAGTTCACCGATTTAGTTTTTACAACAGTCACCCCTCAACGCACCTGCGTCCAGTCAAGTTCAGGGACAGTCATATACTTCTAGCCCGGCACGAGATCACTCGCCTATTCCAATGACACAGTATCCCCCATTCAGTATAGAAGAATTGATACATCATCTGCAACAGACAGTTAAAACCCTACAGCAAGATGCGGCCTACCAAGCTGAGGTCACGGCCTGTCAGGCGGAGGTAATAACCTGACTACAACAACAGCAACAACAACCATGTAGACAAGCCCGCGGGGGACCTCGCTACAGTTCGGACTCCCTTTTGTTTTGTGTTGCGGTTCTAAATCTGAACCAAAGAGTCCAACTCTGGCAAATCGTTTTGAAGAAAAACAGATTTTTTGAAAAGTAGTGCCAAACATGGACTGCTTTGCCAGATTACAGAGTCGCCACCTAAATATTTTTTAATGGGGGAATTTAGGAAACCCTGACTCGGTGCCGAAGGCCACGTGTCCGTCATAACCAAAGTGTCTTGGCTCGGGAGCTTGGGTACGATTGGGGAAGGTCAGCTATGAGCACCCCCTTTCGCCCGGTCCGAAGACCGGCCTCTACTAACCGTGATATCCGATTTTGAAAACATTACATGCTCTTATTCCAATTATTAGCCTAGAATTACTATGTTATGCGCACAGCAAACAAGTATAGACTAGATCGCCTAATTTGGAAACAAACATTGCATATCCGTTCGTTTTGAAAATGCTTTGGAATTTGCTACTCGCAAGTAGGCTAAAATACGGATTTCAATGAGTTATTCCAACTCAAGCAATCCAACCTCCACCCACAGGCATTCAAACAGTTATATCACGTAAGCACTTAGCCGCATGGCAAGCATACTGTCATGTTAACATTCACACGCATGCGATATGCTAAAGCATAAATACTTACATCGTGCCCCGTGCCAAAACAGAAACTAGTTAGTAATCATATGCATGATCCTAGTTCATGTTAAGTGGCTAATGCAACACATGCAAAGATTCAATCTAGACAGGCTCGGCTATCCTAAACATGGCATGTGAAATGCTACAACTATCACGTATTCAATTTGGAATTGAAATACAGATGCAGTTTGAATGATGTACCGAGCCCGGTGCATGTGAACAAATGCATGGATGCACGCATGCATTGCATAAGGTATGCTAAAAATAAACGTGCCCTAATCTACCATCATAAGCAGGTAAATAAAAGGGAAGAAAGAAGTGGGGGTTGGATGACATACACACACTCACCCACACTTATTACAACTTTGCCCTCGCTCAGAGGGACCAAATAAATATTACAGTCCGAATAACAAATCGCTAATTTAATTATTACAAAACTTCTAGTCTAATCAAAATAAATGCAAAGAGAAGATGGCCGCAGCCCCCGCCTCGGGATGCGCGAATGATGCATGCTCGGATCCGACTCGCCCAGGAAACCCGTACCATGCCACTGTTGCCTCTGTTTTACTGCCTTTTCTTCTCTGAAAACTGTCAAAGTCCCAGAGAACCTTCTATGAGCATTGCAGAACATCATCGGCTGGGAGGGATGGCCACCGGCCGTGTAAAATAGTCACCGGCTGTCAATGATGTTATCGGCCACCCATATAGTGCCGGTCGGCACTATATAATGCCGGTCGGCACAAAATTCCTGCAGGAGACAGTTTTGACAGCAGCAGCAGCAGACAAGCAGTGTATGGCATGGAATTTCGAGGCAAATGTATGCACGGACACACTCCCTATCATGCAATGGACTCAAGGGAGCATGGCCCTCGACCCCCAGGCCATCAATCACGCATTTCAATGCATGATGGCCCGAAAGCCAAGTTAGCAACTTTGATATCAAATGAAACATAAGCACAAAACAAATCCAAGGGCCCCCAACCCCTATCATGATTGGTCAAGAGGCAAGGGATGCATGCTCAATGAAATGCAACCTAAGCATGGCGGCTAAGTATGCAACATGAACATGCAAATGAGCAATGTATGCTAGGCGCGCAACCTAAACATGTAAAAAAACATGGAATGCAACAACATGCAACGATGGGCTTAAACTAACATGGGTAACTCGCAAGCATGCCAAAATCAGCGGCCATAATCATGGAAATGAAGGCACAAAATGCACACACACATGCATGCAATCATGGTCCAACACCTTAAGCATAAACAAGGCAACTCTTAAGCACACTTAAAGAGGCTAAGTATGGACATATAGCATGCAACGTAAGCTCTGAAATCATGTTATAGGAGGTTCCAAACCAACTAAATAAATCAACAAAGCATGCAACAATGCTCACACATTCACATACTTGAAGCATACAAGCCACAAAATGCAAAGAGGCTATATAATGCATGCTAGGATCGACTCAAAAAACTTAAGACAGACCTAAAGCATGGCAAAATAAGCACAAAAGCTTCACAAATCTAAGCCTAAAACATGCTCGAACAAAGGCTAACAACCTAAGGCATATTAAGGCAATTACAAGGCATCACATGGTAGGTATGCTAAGCATGCACCAAACTGAAAAATACCCTTCTACAATACTGATGAGGGACCAAAAATATGACTACCCACAGTAGATGACAAGCCCCAAATCAATATACAAACATGCTCAAAATGCAATGCAAGATTAAGG
This sequence comes from Camellia japonica, assembly GCA_030407325.1. NCBI lineage: Eukaryota > Viridiplantae > Streptophyta > Magnoliopsida > Ericales > Theaceae > Camellia > Camellia japonica. Next base: position 43,044,582 of record JAPPVO010000031.1, on the reverse strand, counting down.
CCCACAAAGGGGTATAACATGAAGTACCAAAAGGGTGCACCAAACAGCCAAAGACCCTTCATGAGACATGTAGAGGGGGGCAAAATAAGACACTTTTCAGGCCTGTCGAAGGCCCAAAAACAGAAGCATGGTAGGCTAAAGAAACATGCAAAAAATAGGGACCAAAGAGGGTATTGAAGTTAGTCATGCATGGAGGTCCCAAATAGTGTTGAGCCCTTCTTCAATGTTGAAGAAGGGCTCAAAATAAGCCTCTTTGTAGTTTACATCGAAGCTCAAAAATACATGCAACTATGGCTTAGATATGAACCAAGAAAATGCTAGTTTTGGGGAAAAGTGTGCTTACCCTTGTAGACCAACAAACCAGCACCTCTTGGACCAAGTTTTGGTGCTCCTAAGCTTTGCAAATGACCTCCCAAATTCTGGAAATGGAAGTGGTGGTGTTGTGCTATGGGTTGGTGAAGGAATGGCCCAAGAACAAGGGTGTTTGGAGGTTGAATGAGAGAGATATAGTGAGAGATGGAGGGATATATGTATCTATATCAGATATGTATCTATATCTCTGGTTTTTTGCTTAAGAATCTCTAACCCTCAACAATGGAGGAGGAGTGCTCCTTAAATAGGCAAAGGCAAAGGTTCATGGCTTCTCCAAGAAGCCAAATGAAAGGGGCAAAGGGTGCAAAGGGTTTGTGGCTTCTAGAGGAAGCTAAAACAGCTGGCCAAGCTTCTCCAAGAAGCTTGGCCAAAGGGTTCAAGCTTCTAGAAGCTTTTGGGGGTTCAAAGGTGCAAAAGGGTGCAAAATAGCCACATATATGCACGTGGAGCTGGTTCTGTGCATCCCAGCTGGCACAGCTGGCATGCACCATGCCTGGGAGGGTCAAAAGGGTTAGGTCGGCCATAAAAGAGGTCACCGGCACAATATATTGCCGGTCGGCACAATATAGTGCCGACCTGCACTTTATTCTGGCCGGTCGGACAAATAGAGTGCCGATGGGTGGCCGGTGAGGTCAAAAAGTGCCGGTGGATGGCCAGATTGAAGCCCCGGAAGTTAGCTTTCCAATGGCGCAAATCTTGCATCAAAATTTCTCCTGTGCAAAAAGTTATGCCCTTTTCCGTGAAGCCGCGCAGACTCGATCCAACCGGGATGATGCCCAGCTTCAACCCATCATATCTCCTCCACCTGGACTTGGCTCTAGGAGATTCTTGAACCAAAAATGAAGCCCCAGAAGTTTTCTTTCCAATGGTAGTAGCCTCATAGCTAAATTCCAAGTATGCAATTGAATAAGCCTGATTCAGCGAGAGCCGCTCGACTTTCTTCTACCCGGATTCATAGCGAACTTCTTCTCCAACCTATTTTCTCCCCTCCTCTCCTCTTTTCTTCAACTCCAAACCCCTAAACAAAGTGTTTTGAAGGGTTTGCCTCTCTCCTTGTCGAAGAAACTGAACCTGTGCCCTGCACATCTCTCAACACCGAGCAAACCATCAGTAATGCCCAAGTCTTGAGGGCGGTCAAAAACGGGGTGTCTACAGTTGCCCCTCTTGACAGAACTCGAAAGTCATAACAATGACGGGAGTGAATGTCAAAGCCCAGAGACGACCCATTTTTGACAAGGCCGAAGACTTGGACAAACAAAATATAGATGCATAAATGGTTGTGCCCGCAGGCTGCCTACGTATCCCTTTGCAAGGAATCAAACCAGCGTAGTTCAGGGGCAGGATGCAAAGTGATGCACAATGCAAGTGCATAACTTATGATCATGCAAATGATGCTGTAATGAAGCAATTATGCAAAATAAATGCAACATTTTAAGCGAATGCTATGCAAGCAAGTAAACGTGAACCAACCTACATCTCATGCAGAAAGGATGTAAGAGAATTATGCAATTCTTACGAACATGTGCGTTAGATCACAAAAGTGAACGAAGTATGGTAGATACACTAAGTGGACAAACATGTGTGATGGATACACCAAAGTGAAGAGAGTGTAATGGATACACTATATGAATAAAGTGTGATTGATACACTAAGTGAGTGTAGTGTGATGGATGCATAAAGAGAAAGTGTGTGATTGATACACAAAGCGAGCGTGTGATTGATACACAAAGCGAAAGTGTGTGATTGATATACAAAGCGAGCGTGTGATTGATACACAAAGCAAGCGTGTGTGATTGATACACAAAGCGAGCGTGTGATTGATACATAAAACGAGCGTGTGTTAGATACACTATATGAAGCAAAATGTGACAGGTACAGTAGCTGAGTGCGTGATAGATACAGTAAGCGAGTGTGGTGAGCACAGTGTGATAGATACACAAAGGGTGAACACAAAGTGTGATAGATGCACTAAGTGAACAAAGTGTGATGGATACACAAAAGGTGAACATAGAGTGTGATAGATGCACTAAGTGAACAAAGTATGATTGATATACTAAATGTGAACACGAAGTGTGATAGATGCACTTAGTGAACAAAGTATGATGGATATACTAAAAGTGAACACAAAGTGTGATAGATGCACTAAGTGAACAAGTATGATGGATATACTGAAGGTGAACACAAAGTGTGATAGATGCACTTAGTGAACAAGTATGATGGATATACTGAAGGTGAACACGAAGTGTGATAGATGCACTTAGTGAACAAGTATGATGGATATATACTGAAGGTGAACACAAAGTGTGATAGATGCACTTAGTGAACGGGAGTATGATTGATATACTAAATGTGAACACGAAGTGTGATAGATGCACTTAGTGAACAAGTATGATTGATATACTAAAAGTGAACACAAAGTGTGATAGATGCACTTAGTGAACAGGAGTATGATTGATATACTAAAAGTGAACACGAAGTGTGATAGATGCACTTAGTGAACAGGAGTATGATTGATATACTGAAGGTGAACACAAAGTGTGATAGATGCACTTAGTGAACAGGAGTATGATTGATATACTAAAGGTGAACACAAAGTGTGATAGATGCACTTAGTGAACAGGAGTATGATTGATATACTAAAAGTGAACACGAAGTGTGATAGATGCACTTAGTGAATAGGAGTATGATTGATATACTGAAGGTGAACACAAAGTGTGATAGATGCACTTAGTGAACAAGTATGATTGATATACTAAAGGTGATGAAGTGTGATGGATACACTAAAGTAAATGACGTGTGTGATGGATACAGTAAAGTAAATGAAGTGTGTGATGGATACACTAAAGTAATTGAAGTGAACATGTGTGTGATAGATACAGAAAATGAGAATGTGTGTGATAGATACACTAAGTGAAGAGAGTGTGATTGATACACGGAATGTAATGAAGTGTGTGATTGATACACTTGCAATAAAGTGTGTGATTGATACACTGAATGCAATAAAGTGTGTGATTGATACACTAAAGTGAGAATGGGTGTGATAGATACATAAAATGAGAATGTGTGTGATTGATACACAAAATGAGAGAAGTGTGATTGATACACTAAAGTGAGAATGGGTGTGATAGATATATAAAATGAGAATGTGTGTGATTGATACACAAAATGACAGAAGTGTGATTGATACACTAAATAAACATGTGACAGATACATGAAGCAAATAGAGTGTGATTGATACACAAAGCAAACAT
>JAPPVO010000031.1:42984281-43040859 GCA_030407325.1 Camellia japonica | reverse complement strand
TCTTTGATGAACAGGATTAGGGGGATGTACAAATTGACTAGTTCAACTTGAACGGATCAACTGACAATCTGGATGGCTGAGTGATGAGCCAGATAAGGAAGCAAAAGCTGGAATGAAACCAAAAGGAAAGGAAGCAAAGATCGCTGCAGTGGCCAGAAGCGCTAATGAGAAAGGAAAGCTGCTGGAGAGCGCTGGTCTAAAAAATTCAGTCCAGGAAGTGGGCACTGTGAATACTGCGGATTAGGAACAGGAAGCTGCACTAGGGAAGTTTGAACGAGAAAGGGTCGAAGACAACAGGGAAGCGGTAATAGCCTGACACCCTGTGGGGGATGCCTATGATGTAAAGGTGATACGAGCAAAGCCAGACAACTGTTTGTCAGCTGTTGAGGGCGAATGGTGGGACGATGATGATCTGCGTCTGGCCTACATCGATGAAGACCAGGGCTAGTGCCTTCTGGACAACACGTGGTATGCGAAAGAAATTGACCATCTAACAAGAAGCGAGCGATATTTTAAGCTGCGCGCCTGGATCAAGTAGAGGCCTCTAGAAAAGACAGAGAGGCTAAGAAACAGAAAGAGAAACAGCTTAAGAAAATCCAAGTTGACAGGTAGTGTTGTTAGCAATGGACAAGGCTAAATTGTCCATTGATACCACGCCTGAGCAGCTGGTAGGTTTGGTTTTTCCAAGTGGTGCCAGACCAACTCTTACCTTCTTTGACAAAGAACTGCCACCGAAAGGCTTGGCCCACAACAAACGTTTGTACATATCTGTAGAATGGAAGGAGAAATGGGTGCTGGTGGTGTTGGTAGATACCGGTTCGGCCATCAATGTCTGTCCTTCTCGCACCGACTATGCAATTGGCCTCAAACTAGCAAACTTTGTTCCCACAGCCCAAGTAATTCAGGCATATGATAATACGAGCAGAGAGGTCATGGGCACAGTGCAAGTCATAGTCCATGTGGGCCCAGCTGAGCAAGAGGTCAAGTTCCATGTCTTGGATGTGCCGGCTACCTTTAATTTGCTGTTAGGGAGGCCCTGGTTGCATCATGTAAAGGCCGTTTTCTCCACTCTTCATCAGATATTGAAGTACCCTTATTGAGGAGGAGTAGCAATTGTTTTTGGGAATTCATCTATCCATCTACCACCAGAGGTAAGTACGCCAGTGCTGGAGATCACCCATGGCGAGGAGGATGTATTCCTCTCGGGGTTCACTCTGGTTGAAGCCCGGGTAATGCAGACCATTCTCGCTATAGACGAAGGCATGTACGTCAGCGCCCAATCCATCTATTTCATGAACAAACTATAGCATGTTCTAGGAATGGGACTCAGAAGAAGTGGCCGGAAAGGTGTTGTTGCACTAACAGATGTGTCACACAACCCACATGCCTTTGGTCTGGGCTATGTGCCCACCAAAGAGGACTGGATCAAAAAGAGGGAAGAGATGAAAGGTAGAGCCAAGGCTAAGCAAGTCGGCAAACACTATGAGCTCACCTACAGACCAATCCTGGGAATGCTGAATGGCCACTTTTTTTGGGAGGGAGAAGGTTTCCCTTTTTGCGGATTTCTCGAGCCTTGGGTGAATGCCTCGAAGCAGCGTGTGTCGGGTTCGAGATCTTCTTTGATCTGCAACTACAGAACAGTGATGATGAGGAAAGGGCTGAACCAAGCATCAAAACTGAATAGAGCATGGAAAGTGACTCAAATGGAAGCGAACATGGAATAGGGGCAACACTGGCTAGTCTCCTGACAGATCCTGTGGCCAACCTAGAGAACTTGGGGTAAAACCTTACTATCTCCGTGATTGGGGAGGACCGGGTGTGAACCCATCCAGTGGCATTTTGGATGCATTAGGGGCACCATCTCTTATCTGGCAGCTGGAGGAAGGCTATCTACCTAGTTTTGAATCGGGTGATGAGCTAGAATCTGATTCTATTAAGTCTGTGGGGTTGGGATCAGATTCAAGTTCTTTTGAGTCTAAGTTTGGTATTTCTGGGGGTGGTAACCCGGATACCAAAGTCCTGTCTAGGTATTCAACTTTTCTTTTGAGTCTGTAATTGAAGATCTGGACCTTTTGAATGAAAACTCTACAGATTCTGTGTACTTCTCTATGCCGTTGGTTTATTATATTGACCAAGATTTTTAGAATTTTAATAAAAACGAAGGGGAAGAAATTCCCTTGGCTTTGAAAAACTTGATTAATCGAGAGGATGAGAGGATTGCTAAGCCCTGTGCTAATGAAATCATTGCCATTAATATGAATATTGAGAAGGATCCGCACCTGGTCTAGATCGGGTCCCCGTTGTCTTCGGAGGAACGTGAGCATTTAATCGATTTTTTAGAAGATTTCAAAGATGTTTTCACGTTGTCCTATGAAGACATGCCTGGAATCGATCTTGAAATTTTACAGCATCGGATCCCTCTTGACCCTGAGGCCCGACTAGTCAAGTAGAAGCTTCGTCGAATCCGTTTTGATTGGGCACTGAAAATCAAGGAAGAGGTCACCAAGCAAATTGAGGCAGGTTTCTTGTTAGTATCTGAGTATCTGACTTGGTTGGGCAACATTGTCCCAGTGCTGAAGAAGGATGGTAAAATTCGGGTGTGTGTAGACTTCTGGGACTTGAACAGAGCCAGTCCGAAGAATTGACTTTCCTTTGCCGTATATTGATAAGTTAGTGGATTTCACTGCGGGCCATGCATTGCTATCGTTTATGGACGGGTTTTCCGGGTACAACTAGATTCTAATGGCACCTGAGAACAGAGAGAAAACCATATTCACTACGCCGTGGGGAACCTACTATTACCGGGATATGCTGTTTGGTTAGAAAAATGCTGGAGCTATCTATCAGAGGGCTGCAACCACCATTCTGCATGACATGATCCACAAGGAGGTTGAGGTGCATGTGGACGACATGATTGTCAAGTCCAAAGAACGAGAGGGCCACTACATCGTCTTGAAAAAGTTTTTTCAACGGGTCAAGGAATACAAATTGAGGTTAAACTCGCAGAAATACACTTTCGACGTAACGGCAGGAAAAATGCTAGGCTTTTTGATCACACAGTGGGCCATTGAAGTAGATCCTTCCAAAATCAAGGCCATCTTAGAAATGCCACCACCTAGGACTAAAAAGGAGGTGCGAGGCTTTCTGGGTAAAGTGCAATTCATAAGACGGTTTATTTCCAAATTAACCTTAACTTGTGGACCACTATTTGGTCTCCTGAAGAAAGGAAAGAAATTCTGATGGGATAATCGTTGTCAATTTGCCTTTGAACAGGTTAAGCAGTATCTCCAGAATCCACCTGTGTTGTTGCTGCCAGAGCTAGGGAAACCTTTCATTATGTACTTATCAGTAACAGACACAACCATGGGATGCATGCTCACTCAGGAATCTGAAGATAAGGTGGAGAAAGCTATCTACTACTTGAGCAAGAAAATGCTAGACTACAAGACCCGCTATACTCCGTTGGAGAAAGCTTTCCTAGCCTTGGTATGGGCTACCAGGAAGTCGAGGCACTACTTGTTATTAGATCCTATCAGATATCTCTTTGAGAAACCAGTGCTTACGGGTAGGCTGGCCCGTTGGTTGCTTCTTCTCTCCGAATTTGATCTCAAATATGTCACCCACAAGTCGGTCAAGGGAAGAGCTATAGCGGAGTTCCTGGCAGACCACCCTGTAGAAGGAGATGAGGCAGTGGAATACTTGTTCCAAGATGTAGCCATTTTGTAAGTTGAAGAGGAAACTTGGACGATGTACTTTGAAGGAGCGTCCAATCAGTACAGTTATGGGATAGGTGTGTTGTTGATAACACCCGACGACTTCCATATACCCTTAGCCTTCAAAACTCTAGTTCAAGGTGTCTAACAACGAAGCAGAATATGAAACATGTATTTCTGGTTTAGAAGCCGCCCTGGAACTAGGGGCAATAAGATTGGATGTTATCGGGGACTCGAACTTAGTTGTTTCTCAAGCAAATGGAGACTAGAAAGTCAAAGAAGAGAAGATGAAGGTTTACCATCAGACCCAGGATATTCTGATTCCTAGGTTTGAAAAACTGACTTTCACGCATCTACTGAGGGAGAACAACAGGTTCACCGATGCTGTAGCAACTCTATCTTCTATGGTAGACATCCCACTTGAAGTCCGGATGCGTCCGATTATCATCAAAAACAGAAATACACGCCGGCTCACGAACTATTGCCGCGATAGATGAAGTGCAAGACAAAAACCCCTGGTACTAAGTGTAGACACCCCATTTTTGACCGTCCTCAAGACTTGGATGTCACCGTTGGAACGCTCGGTGATTATCCATGTTTGCGTTCATTTGGAGTTCCTGGAGTTCTCGGCTACGCGCCTTGCCTCAGGACCTCCGAACTCGACCGTTTTGTGCTTGGTTTTGCACCAAACACTTGTGTTTTGCCTTGGGAGGGCAGGGATTGCTTTGTAAGGCACCCCCACATACCACCGGCTGTGGCTAGAGGCCACCGGCTGGATGGTGTTGCCATCGGCACTTTATTGTCGGTCGGCACTCTTTTGTGCCGGTCGGCACTCTTTTGTGCCGGTCGGCACCCTTTTTGGCAAAATGACCATTTTGCCCTGCCGACTCCTATACACAGCTGCTTTATGGGATATTTTTAGACAGCTGTTGACGTTTGTTTTCCCCTCCATACACGTGTATGGAGGGGATGAACCCTTGGATGACTTAGCTTGTAAGTCTTGGTTGTCTATAAGAGAGAAGGCTCTTCTCTTGGCTCAAGGGTTAGAAATTTGGAGAGTGAGAGAGGAAAGAGAGAGAGAAGCTCTGGTTTTTCTAGGGCTTGAGTTGCATACACATTCTATCTCTATCCTTCTCTTGTGTGTCTAGGTGTTTTGTGCCTTACTATTGCACACAAACACCTAGTGTTTCACCTTCTCCTTGCAACTAAGGTTCTAAGGGCTGGTTTTTGAAGTTCTTGACAGATTTTGAGCCTAAGGAAGCATCAACTACAACTTTGTTAAAGAGGTCAACAAGGGTGAGACACTAGTCCTCTTTTTACCCCATTTTTGCACCCTCTTTTTGCTTACTTTAAAACAGTTTTTGTGCTTAGCATATAATACATAAAAGTTCTGTTTTTTAAGCCTCTTCATTGTATATTAAGAGTGTTTTGTGGTTTGAGCAAGTTTGACCACCCTTAGGCCTTGAAAAGGGCATTTTTTTGTGCTATTTTGGAGAGATCCGGGACTTGTGTGCTTGGGCCTCTCCACCACTGAAATCTTGAGGGATTTCAGTGGTGGAGATGGTGCCTTAAAGTCCTAGAAAGGGGAGGGTCACCCCCTCTCCTTGGTGTCCTTGAAAAGGGCAAACTTTGCTTCCTTATGGAGCTTCATGCTTGAGTGTGTGTTGAGCATGTTTGACTTGTTTTCCATGCTTATATTTCCATGTTATAACATGATTTCAAGTTGGTTTAGGTCCCTCATGCATGCTTAGCATGGTTGCCTTGTAATGCCTTTTGATGCCTTAACATGTCTAGGTAGTGTGCCTTCATTTCTAGCATGTTTTAGGCCTAGATCCATGAAGTTTGTAGGCTTATTTTACCATGCTTTAGTTCTGTCCATAGTTGTTTTGGTCAATCTTAGCATATTTTGTAGCTCTTTGTATTTGGCTTGTTGGCCATAAGAACATGAGTGTGTAGCATGCCTTACTTGCTTCATTTTGATGGTTTAGAAAACCATCTAACTTGCCATTTCAGACCTTGTAATGTGCTTGTTTGATTGCCTTGCACGCTTTTTTAGGCTTTAAGAGTATGTATTGAATGCTCCATGTTTTGGTCATGTTGCATGCCTTTGTGTTTGTGCCTCTTAGATGCCATCTAAGTAGCCATTTGGCTTTGTTTTAACATGCTATAACTCTGTTTTAGGTTGTTTAATGCATGCCATAATTGCTTTGCATAAGTGTAGTTCAATGCTTCATTGGCTTGTTTCAAGACTTGGGCCATTTGTTGCATGCTTTGGCTTGCTTTGTTGCATGATTTGGCATCAAGTTTTGCATGGATTTCAGAGCTTTTCATGTATGCTAGTAGCCCATGTTCAACTCATCTCAAGTGTGCTTGAATGTTGTTTATTATGCTTAAGTGTTGGTGCCTTAACTTGTGCATGTGTGCATGTGTGTTTGGCCCTCTTGACTTAGCATTTGGCTACTGATTTAGGCCTTTTTGAGTTGCCTAATTCATGTCTAAGTCCATCATTTCATGGTTTGCATGCTTGCCTTATATGCTTGTTTGCATGTTTGCATAAGTGCATCACATTGTCCATATTGCATACTAGTTTGCCATGCTTAGGATTGCATCACATTTGCATGCATGCTAGGTCTCTTGAAGTGAGTTTGATCGAGGTTTGGCACCCTTGCTTGCTTGTTTGCATTACATGCATTTGAAATCAAAGTTGCATCCTTGGCTCTTAGGGCCATCACGTATGGAAATGCGCGATTGGTGGTCCGAGAATCGAGGCACATACCCCATTGAGTCATTAACATGATGTGGGATGTGTTTTGTGCATACATGCTTTGAATTACCTTGCCATGCATAGTTTGTCCTCTGCTGCTGTGAGTTGCAGGATCTGCAGAACATTTTGTGCCGACCGGCACTTTTTAGTGCCGACCGGCAGTGTTTTCCCAGCCGATGGAACAATTCAGTGCCGGTGGCCTCCTCCTTCAGCCGGTGGTGCTCTGCCCCAGCCGGTGGTACTCCCCAGTGCCCTGAGAGGCACTCCTGGGATTTTGGTAATTTTTAGAGGAGGAAAGCAGAGGAAACAGAGGCAATCCGTGCATGGCAGTGTGGTTCCGAGCCAATCCCGAGCGCGTGTTGCATCCGGACCTCATCCCGAGGCGGTTTACTGCTTTATATAGATTAATTAATTTATTTGATTAATTTAGTTAATTTGTAATAATTAATTTGCTTGCGTAGTTCATTAATTATTATTATTTTGGTCCCTCCGAGTGAGGACGTATTTGTAATAAGTGTGTGTGAGTGGGTGTATGTCTTCCAATCCCCATTTTTTCTTCCCTTTTATTTACCTGCTTATGATGGTAGATTAGGGCACATCTAAATTAGCATACCTTATGCAATGCATGCGTGCATTCATGCATTTGTTTACATACATCGGGCTCGGTACATCATACAAACTGCATCGTACTTTCAATTCCAAATTGAATACGTGATAGTTGTTGCATTTCATGTGCCATGCTTAGGATAGCCGAGCCTGTCTAGATTACATTCCGTATGCGATGCATTAGTCACTTAACATAAACTAGGTCATGCACGTTTTGCTAACTGGTTTCTTGTTTTGGCACGGAGTACGATGTAAGTTTTATGCTTTAGCATGTCGCATGCGTGTGAATGTTAACATGACAGTATGCCTGCCATGCGGCTAAGTGCTTATGTGATAAACTGCTTGGATGCCTGTGGGTGGAGGTTGGATTGCGTGAGTTGGGACAACTCATTGAAATCCGTATTTTAGCCTACTTGCGAGTAGCAAAAACCAACACGTTTTTCGAGACAAAACGGATATGCAATGTTTATTTCCAAATTAGGCAATCTAGTCTATACTTTTTGCTGTGCGCATAACATAGTAATTCTAGGCTAATAACCGGAATAAGAACGCATAAAGTTTTCAAAATTGGATATCACGATTAGTAGAGGCCGGTCTTCGGACCGGGCGAAAGGGGGTGCTCATAGCTGACCTTCCCCGATCGTACCCAAGCTCCCGAGCCAAGATCACTTTGGTGATGACGGACACGTGGCCTTCGGCACCGAGTCAGGGTTTCCTAAATTTCCCATTTTAAAAATATTTAGGTGGCGACTCTGTATCTGGCAAAGCAGTCCATGTTTGGCACTTCTTTCAAAATCTGTTTTCCAAAAACGATTTGCCAGATTTGGACTCTTTGGTTCAAGATTAAGGACCGTGACATTTGAGTCCTTGAACTGTAGTGACCCCAATATGAACAGAACGGGACTAAACCCTCCCGGGGCGTTCGGGCGCTGTTACACTAAGATATTTGGAACTTCCTGGAAAAGGAGGTGTATCCACCAAGGGTAAATGCCAAGGACAAACGGGAAATACGGCGAATGGTCGTCCAATTTATCATCTGTGAAGGTAAGCTGTATAAAAGAGGCCATCTGGGAATGCATAAGTTGTGTGTGGAAGAAGAGGAATCAAAGCGCCTTATGGAGGCTATCCACGGCGGAGAATGTGGGGCGCATATGAATGGTGTGATGCTAGCCCAGAAGATTCTCAGACAAGGTTACTACTTATCCACCATGGAGGAGGATTGAATTGGTTTGGTGCGGCGATGCCACAAATGTCAAATTCATGCCAATCACATGAATATTCTGCCGTCAAAGCTGTACCATGACTTCGCCATGGCCTTTCTCAATCTGGGGAATCGATGTTATCGGTGCAGTCATGCGAAAAGGGTCGAATGGGCATGAATATATCTTGGTGGCGATTGATTATTTTACAAAGTGGATGGAAGCTCAATCCTATGCAGTGTTGGAAGCATCGCATGTAGCTAAGTTCATCAGAAACAATATCATTTGCCGGTACGGAGTTCCGAATGAGATCATATCAGATAATGGCTCCCATTTCAAGAAAGAGGTGATAGACTTGTTGGAGAAATACAATGTAGCTTTTCATAAGTCATCTACATACAGGCCATAACCCAATGAAGCTGTTGAAGTCGCCAATAAGAACATCAAGAACATCCTATAAAAGATGGTTGAAACCTATAGAGACTGGCCAGATAAATTGCTATTTACACTCTGGGGCTACAGAACTTTGATCCGGATATCTACAGGGGTAACCCCTTATTCTCTCATCTACGAGATAGAGGCTGTTCTGTCAATTGAAATTAAAGTTCCATTGCTGCGAGTCATAGCTGAGTGTCAGATTGCAGAGGCAGACTGGCAACAGAGCAGATTTGAGGAGTTAATGCTATTTGATGAAAGGAGGCTAAAAGCATTGTATCATGTTCAGGGCTACCAGCGCAGAATTACTAGGGCTTTTAACGAGAAAGTTGAGTCCCGAAATCTCGAGGAGGAAGACATGGTGCTGAAAGACAACCGAGCTCCCATCCAAGACCTTAGGGGAAACTTCAGACCTAATTGAACTGGTCCTTACATCATCAAAGCTATTTGGTTAGGAGGGGTAGCTATTCTCATGGACTTAGATGGCCTAGAATTTTCGCAGCCGATTAACATGGACAGGTTGAAGAAATACTACCCCTGGGAGGCTCGCTAGGCCAAAAACCTGAAAGGACGACCTAGGCAAAAGTTAGAGCTTAAAAAAATTAGAAATAAAGAAAAATTGAGCTCGCAAGGTTGAAAACCCTAAAGGGCGACTTTGGCAAAAGTTAAAGCGCAAAAGGAGAGGGTTAGTACTCGAGTGAACCTGAACCGAACTACGTAAGGCCTCATACCCATCTTTGGGATACGTAGGCAACTTCATCCTGAGGTTCGGCCGTAACCATCTCCAACTCAACTGTCCTGTCCATGTGTCTGATCAGGTCATCTTTGCCCATTATCTGAGAGCTTAGTTGTAATATTCATCCCAGGCAAGAAGACCTGGTTACAATGTCGAGCAGTAATGGTATTCAATCAAGGCAGTTATGATCTTTCGATTTGGGGTTGTACATCTTGAAGATTGATTTTATGCGTGTTAGGTGGTGATCATTTTCGAAAATGGTTTTGGAAAGTTTTAATAAAAGTTGATTTTTCTCAAAATTTTACCTTTTACAACTTAGACCATTTTTGGACCAAAAGGAAAATGTTTAGTGCCCACAACTTTAATTCCATTGATTTCAACATAAAGTTCTCCAACTCACTAATACAAATCAAAGTTGCTTTTACATCATCAAACTTGAAAATAAAGGTCAAAGCAATAAACTAGGGGCATAGGAGAGTCAAGTGCTCCTGCATTCTTTGCTCGTGCTTGCGGAAGCTTCTGAAGCCAAAGTGGGCCCGGCTTGTGCCTCATCTTCGAGCCAAGCCAAGCCAAGCACTCGCCAGAAAGGGCATAACTAAAACTAGGGGCAGGGGCCAGAAGCTCTCTCATTCTCCAGGCAGTAAGGTACCTAGCCAAGTGTGAACCACGAAGCGAAAATAAAGCCAGGTATTCTACCCCCTCCTCTGGGCAGATCTTGATTATGCCCAAATTGGTGTCTGAACCGGAAGGGAAAGTAGAACACACAGTGCGTGAGGCCAATCAACTATATGTCAGGCTGCCCAGTCATGCTGTAACTCATTTCGGTCAGGTTAAGCCAGGGGCAACACCAAGCTACGTGAAGTGCAGACCTGTTGCACTTCTAGTTGCACCACAATCCCTCATTGGGAAAATTCATTAGTCATTGGCGGAAGAAATAAGCTCGGGCTGAGTACTTGGGGTAAGAGTCCACCACCTTCAGCTTATCCATGAGCCATATCTGGGAAGGGATGAAAAATAAGAGAGATTAAAGAATAGAGAGATGTGCGTGGAGAGAAAAGTAAGGAAAGGGCTTTAAGAGAAAATAGAGCATGAGTGCCGAGTGATGTGAGACACACATATCAGAAAGGGTAGGAAACAATACCTAAAGAAGTAGTAGACTCCCCACAAACCTGGTGGTCTCTCGGCGATGAAAAGAATCTAAGCCCATTAGGGTCTCGACCAGCACTAAACAAATACAACTCTTAACTTCTTTCAAACATTGGGCCACTTCGATCAACAGAATGTTGGTTCTGCCGTAATTAGGAGCAAGAAGGTAGTGTGCGAGTATACATAAACAGAGGGCATGTTGCTGAGAACTTCGCCGAAGAAGGTCGTATCTATCACCGATGTCAGAAAATCGATGAATCAAGCTGGGTATGTCTAGCTTTCCGTCATGGGCCAAAGATCGAGCTTCATGCAAAGTGAGCCCACACATCTGTCCCAAAGCTTGGGCGTGGCCAAAGCAAAAATTGCGTAGAATTCGTCCGAATTGGGTGTTGAAAATCAAGGAAGAGGTCACCAAGCACATTGATGCAGGATTCTTGTTAGTATCCAAGTATCCGACCTGGTTGGCCAACATCGTCCTAGTGTCGAAGAAGGATGGTAGAATCCGGGTGTGTGTAGACTTCCGGGACTTGAACAGAGCCAATCCGAAGGATGACTTTCCTTTGCCGCATATTGACGAGTTAGTGGATTTCACTGTGAGCCATGCGTTGCTATCATTTATGGATGGGTTTTCTGGCTACAACCAGATTTTGATGGCACCTGAGGATAGAGAAAAGATTGCATTCACCACCCCTGGGGAACCTATTGCTATCGAGTTCTGCCGTTTGGTTTGAAAAATGCGGAAGCTACTTATCAGAGGGCCACAACCACCATTCTGCATGACATGATCCATAAAGAGGTTGAGGTATGTGGACGACATGATTTTCAAGTCCAAAGAACGAGAGGGCCACTATACCGCGCTGGAGAAATTCTTTCAATGGATCAGGGAATACAGGTTGAGGTTAAACCCGCATAAATGCAACTTCGGCTTAACGGCAGGAAAAATGCTGGGCTTTCTAATCACACAGAGGGGAATTGAAGTAGATCTTTCCAAAATCAAGGCCATCTTAGAAATTCCACCACCAAGGATCGAAAAGGAGGTGCGTGGCATTCTAGGTAAAGTGCAGTTCATAAGACGGTTTATTTCCAAATTAACCTTGACTTGTGAATCACTATTTGGTCTTCTGAAGAAAGGGAAGAAATTCCGATGGGATGATCGATGTTAGTTTGCCTTTGAATAGGTTAAACAGTACCTCCAGAATCCGCCTGTGCTATCACCACCGAAGCCGGAAAAGCCTTTGGTTCTATACTTATCAGTGACAGATACGACCATAGGATGCATGCTCGCTCAGGAATCTGAAGATAGGGTGGAGAAAGCCATCTACTACTTGAGTAAGAAAATGCTAGACTATGAGACCCAGTAAACTCCTTTAGAGAAAGCTTGCCTAGTCTTGGTATGGGCTACTAGGAAGTTGAGGCACTACTTGTTAGCTCACTCTGTAATCCTAGTTTCGAGATTAGATCCCATCAAATATCTCTTTGAGAAACCAGTGCTTACAGGCAGGATTGCTCGTTGGTTGCTTCTTCTCTCCGAATTTGATCTCAAATATGTCTCCCGCAAGTAAGTTAAAGGAAGAGTTGTAGTGGAGTTCCTGGCAGACCACCCGGTAGAAGGAGATGAGGTAGTGGAATACTTGTTCCCAGATGAAGACATTCTGCAAGTTGAAGAGGAAACTTGGACGATGTACTGTGACAGAGCGTCCAATTAATACGATTATGGGATAGGTGTGTTGCTGATAGCACCCGACGACTCCCATATACCTTTAGCCTTCAAACTCCGGTTCAAGGTGTCCAACAATGAAGTAGAATATGAAGCATGTATTGCTGGTTTAGAAGTCGCCCTAGAACTAGGGGCAATAAGGTTTGATGTCATTGGGAAGAGAAGATGAAGGTTGACTATCAGGCCTTGGATATTCTGATTCTGCGGTTTGAAAAGTTGACATTCACGCATCTACTGAGAGAGAATAACAGGTTCGCTGATGCTTTAGCAACTCTATCTTCTATGGTGAACATCCCGTTGAGAGTAAAGATGCGTCTAATCATCATCGAGCAGAAATACACGCCGGCCTACAAGATTGTCGCTGCAATAGATGAAGTGCAAGATAAAAACCCTTGGTATTACGATATTTGTAACTTTTTGGAAAAGGAGACGTATCCACCAGAGATAAATGCCAAGGACAAACGGGGAATACAATGTATGGCCGTCCAATTTATCATCTGCGTGGGCAAATTATATAAAAGTGGTCATTTGGGAATGCATAAATTATGTGTGGGAGAAGAGGAATTGAAGTGCCTTATGGAGGCTATCCACGGCGGAGAATGCGGGGCGCATATGAATGGTGTGATGCTAACCCGGAAGATCCTCATGAAAGGCTATTATTGGTCCACCATAGAGGAGGATTGTATTGGTTTTGTGCGGCGATGCCACAAATGTTAAATCCATGCCAATCGAACGAATATTCTGCCGTCAAAGCTTTATAAAATGACCTCGCCATGGCCTTTCTCGATCTAGGGAATCGACGTTATCGGTGCTATCTCACCAAAAGGGTCGAATGGACATGAGTATATTTTGGTGGCAATTGATTACTTTACAGAGTGGGTGGAAGCTCAGTCCTATGCAGTGTTGAAGGCACTGCATGTGGCCAAATTTATCAGAAATAATATCATCTGTCGGTATGGAGTTCCAAACGAGATCATATCAGATAGCGGCTCACACTTCAAGAAAGAGATAATAGACTTGTTGGAGAAATACAACATGGCTTTTTATAAGTCATCCACATACAGGCCATAAACCAATGGAGCTGTTGAAGCCGCCAATAAGAATATCAAGAACATCTAGTAGAAGATGGTTAAGACCTACAGGGACTGACTAGATAAATTGCCATTCACACTTTGGGGCTATAGAACCTCGATCCGGACGTCTATAGGGGCAATCCCTTATTCTCTCATCTATGGAAGGAAGCCATTTTGCCAAT
This sequence comes from Camellia japonica, assembly GCA_030407325.1. Classification (NCBI taxonomy): domain Eukaryota; kingdom Viridiplantae; phylum Streptophyta; class Magnoliopsida; order Ericales; family Theaceae; genus Camellia; species Camellia japonica. The sequence goes on along the minus strand of JAPPVO010000031.1, from coordinate 43,027,288 downwards.
TGAAATTGAAGTCCATCACTGTGAGTTATGGCTGAGTGTCAGATAGCGGAGGCGGACTGGCAACAGAGTAGATTTGAGGAGTTAATGCTTTTGATGAGAGGAGGCTAAAGGCAATGTATCATGTTCAGGGCTACCGGCATAGAATTGCTAGGGCTTTTAATAAGAAAGTTAAGTCCCGGAATCTCAAGGAGGGAGATATGGTACTAAAAGACAACCGACTCCCATCTATGACCCTAGGGGCAAGTTGAGACCTTATTAGACTGGTCCTTACATCATCAAAGCTATCTGGTCAGGAGGGGTGGTTATTCTTATGGACTTAGATAGCTTGGAATTGTCACAGCCGATAAATATGGACAAGTTGAAGAAATATTACCCCTGAGAGGCTCGCCAGGTCGAAAACCCGGAAGGGCGACCTAGACAAAAGTTAGAGCATGAAAAATTAGAAATAAAGAAAAAATGAGCTTGGAAGGTTGAAAACCCTAAAGGCGACTTTGGAAAAAGTTACAGTGAAAAGGAGAGAGTTAATAATCGAGTGAACTTGAACCGAACTACGTAAGGCCTAATTCCTATCTTTGGGATACATAGGCAACTTCATCCTGACGTTTGGTCGAAACTATCTCCAACTCAATTGTCTTGTCTGTTTTTCTGATCAGGTCATCTCTGTTCTTCATCTGTTAGTTCAGCTATGATCTTCATTTTGGGAAGAAAAGTTTGTTACAAAGCATAGCAGTAGTGGTATGCAATCAGGGCCAGTTATGATCGTTTGATTCGAGGTTATACATCTTGAGGATCGATTCTGTGCGTGTCAGGTAGTGATCATTTTTTGAAAATGGTTTAGGAAAGTTTTAATAAAAGTTGACTTTGCTCAAAATTTTACCTTTTACAACTTAGACCATTTTGGGATCAAAAGGGAAAATTTTTAATGGTCACAACTTTAATTCCATTGATTTCAACATAAAGTACATTTTCCAACTCTCTGATACAAATCAAAATTGCTTTTACATGATAAAACTTGAAAAGAAAGGTCAAAGCAATAAACTTGGGACATAGGCGAGTCAGGTGCTCCTGCGTCCTCTGCTCGTGCTTGCAGAAGCTTCTGTAGCCAAAGTGGGCCTGGCTTGTGCCTCATCCTCGAGCCAAGCCAAGCACTTGCCAGAAAGGGCATAACTGGAACTAGGGGCAGGGGCCAGAAGCTCTCTCGTCCTCTAGGAAGCAAGGTACCTAGCCAAGTGTGAAGCATGAATCGGGAATGGAGCCAGGTATTCTACCCCTTCTCTAGGCAGCTCTGATCATGTCCAAACTGGCGTCTGAATCGGAAGGGAAAGTAGAACACGCAGTACGTGAGGCCAATCAACTGTATGCTAGGCTGTCGGGTCATACTTCAAATTGAGCCAGGGGCAACGCCAAGCTATGTCAGCTGTAGACTTGCTGCATATCCAGTTACACCACCATCCCTCATTGGGAAAGTCCACTAGTCACTAGCGGAAGAAATAAGCTCGAGTTGAATACTCGGTACATGGGTCCACCACCTTCAGCTTATCCATGAGCCATACCTAGGAAGGGATGAAAAATAAGAGAGATTAAAGAATAGAGAGATGTGCGTGGAGAGAAAAGTAAAGAAAGGGCTTTGAGAGAAAATAGAGCATGAGTGCCGAGTGATGTGCGAGGCATATATTAGAAAGGGTAGGAAACAATACTTGAAGAAGTAGTGGACTCCCCACAAATCTGGTGGTCTCTCGCCGATGAAAAGCATCTAAGCCCATCAGGGTCTCGACCAGCGTCAAACTGATACAACTCTTACCTTCTTTCAGACATTGGGCCACTTCGATCAACCGAATGTTGGTTCCGCCGTAACTAAGGGCAAGAAGGAAATGCGCAAGCATACATAAACAGAGGGTATGTTGCCAAAAACCTCGCCAGAGAGGGTCGCCTCTATCACTAATGCCATAAAACCGATGAATCAAGCTTGGTATATTTAGCTCTCTGTCATGGGCCAACGACCGAGCTTCATGCAAAGTGAGCCCACACATTTGTCCCAGAGCCTGGGCGTGGCCAAAACAGGGTTGAGGAATGATTTCTTCATCACGCCGAGTTTCCATCAATGCTAGAAATTCTTTAAGAGTCGGGCACATTTCCTGTGTTCCGAAGCGAAATACATGCGTAATTGGGTTCCAGCATCGAGCCGCCACATGAAGGAATAAAAAGCGAAGTGGAGTATGGCTTAATGAAAAAAGTGCGTTTATGCCAAAACCTCGAAGATTTACCTTTTCCATGCTGTCTAAAGTGGCTATCCAATCCATGAGCTTCTCGGCAAGGAATATCTGCATTTATGGAAGAAACAACAGCAAAAATGAGGTTCTGGTGAAGAAATCACGACGAAAGACCTTTTGTAGAAGATAGGGCTGTGAGTGGAAGCTAGCTGTCAGCTGTCTGGTGGATTCATCACAAATGGCAGGCTTCCCACTTGTAATGGCCGGCCACCCACTTTTAGTGGCCGACAGTCCATTTTTTTGGCCTACCGTCCACTTGTGGGCCTGGCAGTTTTGGTAGTTTGGTTTTGTCTTGGTCTTTGTGTTTTGAGGTCTTGTTTTGAGTTTTTTGGTTTTAGCAAGTGTGCATATCTATGTTTAAGTTGTTTTTGCATTGTTTATCGAGTTATTTTTTGTATTTTGGTCATTGGTCGACTCATTACCCGATTAAGAACATCATGCCAATATAAGTTTTCATTTTTTTTGGTTTCAAATTCAACTCCATTTTCATACTCCATTTTCATTTTATGCAAATGTGGTGCTCATGATGCAAAAACAATAACTCTTTTCATAAAACTGCAGGGTTTTCCCCTGATAATAGTTTTTACAAAAGAGAGTACAAGTTTTCAAAAGCAAAAGTAACAGCTTATTTGAAGCTATACATGTGTTGAACTACCAAAATAAAAGAAACTAAGCAAAAAAGTACAAAAATCGGCGCTAGTCATCTCAAGCTCGAGAGGCCCTCTTCGTCCTCTTCCTTGGAGGGGACTCAGGGCACTGTCTCCATCAGCACTGCTATCAGAATTAGACTTTGAGCCAGAGCTGATCTCATCATCTCTGCTCCCTGCCTTAGAGCCAGCCTCGACGTCATCTTCGCTCCCTAACCCCAAGCCAACATCATCACCCCTCCTCTCAGATGACTCAGAATGTCGGTTCATTGCCTCATTAGAGTTGCGGGTCTCGGTATCATCCCCGCTCAACACAGGCTCGGACTCGCTGCTCTGGCTTCGAGCACCCCTGCCTCTGCCTCGACTTCGGCGCTCATCTCGGCCGCATGCTGGGGCCTGTCTACCTCTCCTCCTTGCCGCTGCTGCTGGTGTCCTTGGTACAGATGGGATTTGGAAAACAATTGTTGACATATCAGATACAGTGTATGTATGCGGAATGAGTGCAAAAGGTACAATATGAGTACAATGTGTTAGTGCAGTGAATCAATGCAGTGTGGAGTGAATGTTACGGTATGTGTATCAGTGTACCAGTGGGAATGCGATAGTGTGGTGCACAACTGTGTGAGGTAGTAGTGAAATGTATGTGGAAAATAGAAAAGATACCTAGATACCGTGGAGATTAAGCAGCGTCTCTCTCCTCTACACCATGGCAATCAGAGAAGTAACTAGTTGGAGCAGGCCTTTTGTGTACTCAATCGGTGCCTACAAGTGCATTTGAATGATCAGTATTGGAAAGAATTAATATCTGGAAAGGGAGAGCTCAGTTACAAGCTATAAAGTGTGGTTTATACCTGAGGTGCGCCATAGGCTCTAACATACTCATGCCCTGCCTTGGGTGGCTCTATCGGGATCTGATAGGCTGCCCCGTCGGCCGCCAACATGTAAGCGCAGTGGGAATCACTTGCCAACTAATAACTGCACAACGAGAGGGGCCCCTCCACTATCGGCCTTGGTCTCCTGGGTAGCCTCACCCGCCAAGAGAGCACCTGCTACATCGCCCATGCGAACGCCCGTCAGAGCGGACATGAGATGAGTCTGGATGAAAGTCGCATAATCGCCCTCCGCTCTGAAATAGTCGGTATCCAGCCCCACCATAAACTGAATAATAGCCCCAGCCAGGAGGCTATCAGCTGTCCTCATGGATGATGGAGGTAGCTTAGGAACCACTAAGACAGGTGAGCCCAGAGTCTGTCATATGAAACGCTCACCCAAGAACAAGGCCCAGCAAATTGGGCCCTTCAGTAAAATCTGAAATCGAGACATGGCCCGACTCGGCATACTGGTCCCTCACTCTAGCTGGCATCGTCACCCATGGATACCATATGATTTGCAAATAGAGAATGTATAGATTGTTAGTTGCCGTCATTTATCGAAATATGAATCAAAACAGTAGTAAAGCAAAAATGACTTTGAGTTTCGGATTACCTCATGGGCAACCATCATATCGAAGTATCGGCGGTAGAAGGCGAATGTCATATCGTCACGGCTCCGGCGTCGGTGCCGGCCGTTATATCGCAGCGACTAAGGCACGACAGGAGGGATCTCATCCACTAGCTTTGGAGCTAGAGCTGGGAAATAGGCGTAAACCCATAACTGCAATAGAAAGTGCAAAGCAGAAAGCACAAGTTGTCAACAGATAGAAAATAGAAAGTGCAAAGAAGGAAGCACAAATTGTGAATAGATATAAAACAGAAAGTGTAAAGAAGAAAGCACAAGTTGTGAATAGATGTAAAACAGAAAGTGCAAAGTAGAAAATACAATGTGTTAACAGAAAGTGCAAAAGTAGAAAGGTGTGGTGCATACCACCCAAGCTCTCTAGTAGCCTCTGACCCGCTCTCCCTTCATGCAGGAAGTGGAACTCATATAGCCGTAGAGTGTGGCGAGGCCAGCTCTACTCCAATTGTAGAATCGGACTCGGGACAAGGTCACGAGGGTGCTCAGTAAGTACAAACCCACGATGTTCCACCTATTCGCAAACAAGGTGGTATCGAGTAGGAACATCAAAAAACCCCAGACGTATTGCTCTACCTCCTCTGATGTCTCAGGCTCACTCCTACGGAAGTGCTCGGAGAACCAGCTGTATCTCGCCATCGCTGGCCTATATAGAGGTGGGCACTCTCCAAGCAGGTAGATCTAAGCCGCCTCCCACTCGCCTATATTCATGTCAAAGGGGATCGGATCACCCCCTACTCCTAAGCCTGTGATCATGGAGTAGTCATAAGGAGTCATCGTCATCTCCCTAGTGGAAGAGATGGAAAGAGTTGGTGGTGTCCTACCACCTCTCCGCCAATGCTTCGAGAAGAGCCCGGCTCACCATATGTCGTGAGAGTCCAGTGCAGAATAAGCCAAAGCTGACCTCATCAACAAGGTCGCGGACCTCGGGCAGGAGCTCATAATACCAATCTCTCGCTGTCACTGCCCCATACCCCCTGTAAGAACGGGAGTACCCCTGTGGCAAAGAAAAGTTGAATCAGATGAAAGATAGTGATAAAAGAGCATTCAGATGAAATGAAGTATAAAAAATACAATCAAATGAAAGGCAAGAAAGCATGAAAATAAAGTTTGTAGCTCAGGAGCGCCGTAGGAAAGGTGGGAGTATGGCTCTCTCAGCAAAACGTCCTTTGGCATACCACCAGCAAAATCGTCAAAAGGCATCATGCTGCCAGGCACTAGCATGTGCGTGCAAGGGTGATAAGTGACCAGATCAAAGGGCCGTATCCTCAGTGGTAGTGGCTCAGGCTCGAGTCCTGGTGCGAACTCTGCCTCAAAGTCGGCCGCAAAGCCTTCCACCACCTCGGCGACCTCGGCGACCGCTGGCTCCTTAACCTCAACGGGGGGTGAAAGTGCAGGTGGAGCCTCTAGAAGAGCCTCATCATGAGAAATGTCGGCTGCCATCTGAAAAGTGGGTGAAGACTGGTGAAAAGTGAAGAAAATGAAAAAAATAGGAAAATTTGGAAAAAGTCAACCCTAGGAGAGAGATAATGGAAGAAAAAGTCAAAACATGGGAAAATTAGCAAAACTCAAGAGAAACTTGAGGGAAACAAGCCTGAAGTGGTGAAAATGCAAAAAAAAAAAAAATCAACGAAAATAAAATCTGATTGGTTCAAAGTGTAGAGGATTAAAGAGGGTTTACGAATAAAGTTTGTGTGGGGCGTTGGAAAACGTGTATAAAGCACAAATCTAGAGAGAGGAAGCACCTAGAGAGAGAGGGAGAGTGTTTTTGGACTTGGGTGTGTGAGCAAATGAGGTGTGGTGGTGTATTTAAGAAGACCCGTGCCGAAATCCCAATTCTACCCCAGATTTTGCATTAGTGGCCGGCAGTCCTCATTTGTGGCCTAGTGCTGTTTTGTTCCTCTTTTTCCCTAGCAGTGTATGGGAGGTTCTCTTTTGGGTCCAGATTGGTTTTGGAGGAGCTCGAAACTGTGTTCCGATTGCGCCGTTCCCAATACTCGTTGTGTTCCAGCGTGGGAACGTTCTCCACTTGCCAATATGAACAGGGTGTATCCTTTTGAGCATGTTGCAAAGTCCTCAAGGGGTAAGTTGGAGGTTGTCGCCGAACATCACTTTTGTTTGTTCTGTCAAATTACATATTTGTTCTCTTCTATTGCATAGAATGTGCATTTTCACATACACTTATGTTGCACACGTGCCTTGCATCATTCATGACTCATGCATAGAATATGCTTTCAATTTTGCATAGAATATGCTCATGTTTCTTGCATAGAACAAGCTTTCAATTAACATCATACGTCGGTTGTCTATCTGGCATGGAACATGCGTTGTCACTGTATTGATTTGTAATCTTGTTCACTTTGTGCATCTATCGCACTTGTTCACTTTGTGAATCTATCGCAGTTGTTCACTTTGTGCATTTATCGCACTTGCTCACTTTGTGCATCTATCGCACCTATTCACCTCATGCATCTATTGCACACTTTCACTACATTGTGTATTTATTGTGCAATCTCATACCTTTTGCCTTTATCTCAGGACGCGTGAAATGTGACCCTGAGCGGTTTTTCTCATCTTCTCATGATTTCAGCGTCATTAGAGTATCTCAGGACGAGTGAAATGCGACCCTGAGCGGTTTTTTTGCTCCTTTTCTCACGATTTCAATGTGATTAGAGTATCTCAGGATGTGTGAAACACGACCCTGAGCGGTCTTTATCTCAGGACGCATGTGCAGCTTGACTTTTCATGCTCCTTTCGAAAAATGATAGCCCTAAAGTTCAGACTCTCGTGGTTCTGAATCTGATCTCACAAGGGCAATGTGAAATAGATAAACACCAAAGAGTTCAAATCTGACAAATCTTTTGGAAAATTGATTTTGAATCAAATTGCCAAAAATGGACTGCTTTGCCAGATACAGGGTCGCCACCTAAATATTTTTGAAAAATTTAGGAAACCCATGACTCATGCCAAAGGCCATGTGTCCGTCATCACCAAGATTGACTCAGCTCGGGAACTTAGGTACGAGAGGGGAAAGTCATGAACTAAGCACCCTCGCTCGCCCGATCAAAGATCGACCTCTACTAATCATGATGTAAATCTTATTTACATTATATGCTTTTGTTCTAGTTATTAGGCTAACATTACTAGGTGATGCGCACACAAGTATAGACTAATTTGTAAAAAATTGGAACATTTTGATTTCATGTTTGTTTTTTTTTAAAAGAGTTTGTGAATGTGCCACTAGAAAAAGTGGGCTTAAATGTACATGAATCAAACCATTCCAATTAAAGCAACTAGCCTTCATCCATAGGCATTCAAACAGTTTATCACAAGCACTTAGCCTCATGGTGAACATGCTTTGACATGGCAACAACTGCATCTATGCGATATGCTAAAGCAAGTAAAAGCTCCCCTAGTACTCCAAGCCAAAAAAATGATAAAGTTAGAACAATGCATGATTCTAACTATACAATATGACTAATGCAACACATACGATATGCAATTACTAAGCTCGGCTACTTAACATGGCATATGAATTAATTTGATAGCATGCGGTCGCACGATTTAAAGAAGCGTTAAACTAACAATGCAAGTTAGAATGATGTGCCGAGCTCGATGCATGCAAGACAATGGATGCAAGGCATGAGAGATGCTAAACAAAACATGATGCCGTAAACTAACCATCATAATTAGGTAAATAAAAGGGAGAAAGACGTGGGGTTGGAAAACATACATGTTATTACAAGTTTGCATCCTCACGCAGGAGGGTTCGAATAAACTAACTAGCTATTACAAAATGAATTAACTAACTATTACAACAACAAGTAAACTAACTACGCTAGCTAGTTATTACAAAGCCAACTAATGAACCATTCTAGCTAATTAGTTACACTAACTAATTAAGTACAAATTAGCATTAACTAATTAATTACAACATGAAATAAAATAACTAAATTAACTAATTAGCCCCAGGGAGCGAGGGATGCGCATGCATGCGCACGGATTTTCCACCCGAAAAAGCCACTACTCTATTGCCAGAAAGGCTTTGTTGCACCGTTGGAACACTTGCATTGTTTTCACCTCAAAACCAGCCATGTTCTGTTTCAAAAGGGCATTGCTCAATTTGACAAAAGTGGCCTGCAAGCCAGAAGTGGTGGCCTGCTGGCCACAAATGGTAGTTGGCCGTCCAAAAATGGTGGCCTGCCGGCCACAAAATCCTGGTTCCTCCTGATGTAATACAGAGTAAACAGAGCACAACCAAGGTATTCTCAAGGGTTGTTTGCACAACTTACCCCTCCTTATTATCAAACAGCTCAAAGGAGTGGTAAATTTGATTCACAAACCATCAAAAGATGCAATTTCATTGCATGATGGCCTATGAACCAAAAGTGTACAAGTTCAATAAATGCAACAAATAAAGACTCTCAAACCTCCTCCCTATCATAGAGTGAGCTTTAAGTCCTCTAATGGAAAGGAGTACCAAACCAAGAGTTGTTTTAGGCATGAAAGAAGTATCATGCTGTTGGTAGTAAACCCCCAAAGGGATTAAACCATTAAGCACAAGACCTCAATCTCAAGCTTAAAACAAATAACTAGCTTGAAACAACTTTCAAAGAAAATGAAAAGCCAAGAAAGGAGGCAGGTTGCAGAGGTGATTAAAGGTGGTCACAAGCATGGAAAACAAGAAATAAACACTATCAACTCAAATAGGTTGGTGGCTAAGGCCTAAACCACCAAACCTATGAGGATAATTACACTACAAGTATGCAATACAAGGCTCAAATGCAACGAACAACCAAAAATAGTCCTAAAACAGTGCTAAATCAGTCCTAAAATATGTTGGAATTAAGATTAAAAAAAAAGCTAGAACAATAAGCTAAAACATGGAGCATGTTAAGCTAGTAAACAAGCACAAGGAGGGGAGGCTACCCCCTCAATTTTTGAGACTTCAAAACATTATTTTAGCCTCTGAAATAACTTTGAAATTCAGTATTAAAAAGCTCAAAAAAAGGTTGACAACAAGGTGGGAAACACAAGGGTAAAGGCCTTGGAAGCTAGGTAGAAGGAATGGTGAGCCACCCCTCCACCCTTATTGGCCTTAAACCACAAGTTTCAGCCCAAAATTTCAGAGTATAAACAGCCCAAAAATAGTAGGCAAAATAGCAATTAAAGCAAAACAATAAATGAAGACTTATACCTCTTGAAGAGGAGAACACTTTCGAAGTCACAAATCAACACTTACACACCCTCAAGAGCTCAAAGCAAGTTCAAAAGTGCTTCAGCTCCAATACCACAAGGTTTGGTTTAGAGTGTATAGGCAAAAGCTTAGAAATTTGCAAGAGAGAGAGAGAGAATTTTGCTCCAAAATGTTCAAGCCTCAAAAATGGAAGAGGAGGCCTTCTATATATAGAAAAACATGGAACTCCCTCAGAAATATCCCTACATACATGTGTAAGCAGATGCAAGCATTAGTGGAAACAGGTGGCACAGTTGGCATAAATATCTGCCAACACACACTTGTGGCCGGCAGGCCACACATCTGGCCGACAGCCAAGATTAGCGGCCGGTAGCCAGTAGCAGTGGCCGACAACCCAAAGAAAGGTTTCTGCAGGTCTCAGGGTTGTTAGGCTTGAAAAACTAGGGTTTTGGTCCAAAACAAGGCAAGAGGTGCATAGGGTTTGAAGGCTCAAAGCTGTGACATTCTGCTAAGGACTTCGAGCACTTGACAAGCAAATACAACTTCATCATCGGGCGCGCAAGTGATGGCGTCCAAGTCGTAAGGGCAGTAAAAAATGGGATGTTTACAGTTACCCCTTTTAACAGAACTCGAAGTCATGAAACGACATGAGTGAATGTCAAAGCCCAAAGACGACCCATTTGGACAAGGCTGTACGACTTGGACAAACAATCAAGACATAAATTAAAATGGTTGCGCTCGCAAGCTGCCTATGTATCCCTTTGCAAGGAATCAAACAACCGTAGTTCTGAGGCAAGATGAAAATGATATGCACAAAGATACTTTAAAGCTGGACTCACATGCTTTGCGAAGCTGCCTATTTTGAAAACTTATGATCATGCAAGATGATGCAATAAGCAATAATAAGCTAACAACACATGAATGAGCAACTTCAAGCTTAAAACCGACACAGGTTCCATGCAAAAAGATCTACAACACAATCTAACCTCGCCAAAACGCGGGACGGGGAAAGAAAACACCGCCCAGGGTCGCGTTTCACGTGTCCTGAGAAATTGAGAAACAAAAACAGCTCGAGGTCGTGCTTCACGCGTCCTGAGATGAAAATCTCTCAAGATCGTGTTTCACACGCCCTGAGATAGGAGAAAACCACTCGAGAGCACGTTTCACGCGTCCTAAGATAAGAACTACTCAAAGTCGCGTTTCACGCATCCTGAGATACTCTAATCATGCTGAACTCGTGAGAAGAAAAGAAAAACCGCTCGGGGTAGCATTTCACACGTCGTGAGATAAAACCCGCCCAGGGCCTCGCTTCAAGCGTCCTGAGATAAAAACCACTCAGGGTTGCGTTTCATGCATCCCGAGAGAAAACACGCCTAGGCCGCGCTTACGCGTCCTAAGATAAAAACTGCTCGGGGCTGCGTTTTACGTGTCCCGAGATAAAACATGCCCAAGGCCACGCTTTTCGCATCCTCAGATAAAACTACTTGGGGCCGTACTTCACATATCCTAAGATAAAACACACCCAGGGCCGAGCTTCAGGCATCCTGAAATAAAACTGCTTGGGGTCGCGCTTCACGTGTCTCGAGATAAAATATGCCCAGGGCCGCGCTTCACGCATCCTGAGATAAAAGCAAAAGGTGCGAGATTACACCAAAAACACACAATGAAATGAAAGTGTGAGATAGATGCATGATGTGAACAGGTGCGATAGATGCACAAAGTGAACAAGTGCGATAGATACACAAAGTGAACAAGTTGACAAGTCAATAAAATGACAACGTATGATCCATGCAAGATAGACTACCGATGTATGATGTTAATTGAAATTATGTTCTATGCAAGAAACAAAAGCATATTCTATGCAAAATTGAAAGCAAACTCTATGCAAAACTAAAAACATATTCTATGCATGAATCATGAATGATGCAAGACACGCGTGCAACATAAGTGTATGTGAAAATGCACATTTATGTGAAAATGCATATTCTACGCAACAGAAGAGAACAAAGATGTAATTTGACAAAACGAATAAAAATGATATTCAGTGACAACCTCCGATTTACCTCTTGGAGACTTTGTAACATGCTAAAAAAGGATACATCTTGTTCATATTGGCAAGTAGGGCACATTTACGTACTGGAACGCAGTTTCAAGCTCCCAAAGAACCAATCTGAACCCAACAGTGAACCTTTCATACACTTCTTGGGGAACAGAGGCACAAAACAGCACCAGGACACAAATGAGGATCACCGGCCACCTGCCGGCCACAAGGGAACACCGTCGGCCATCTGTCGGCCACTAGTTAGGCTTGCCAACCACAAATGTGGCCTGCCGGCCACCAGTGCACAAATCGGGGCAGATTCGTCTTTTTAGCTTGGGTCTTTAAATATCCAACTCTATACTTCATTTCCTCACTTCCACACATTCAAAAACACCCCCTCTCCATCTTTAGGTGCTTCCTCTCTCTAGATTTACGCTTTATACACGTTTTTCAACACCCCACGCAAACTTTTTTCATAAAACCCTCTTGATTCTCTACACTTTGAACCGATCAGATTTCGATTTCGTCATTTTTTCTACATTTTCACCACTTTAGGCTTGTTCTTCTCGAGTTTCTCTCGGGTTTTGTGAACTTTCTCGGGTTTGGACTTTTTTTCCATTTTCACTCTCCTAAGGTTGACTTTTTCCAAGTTTTCCATCTTTTCTCCATTTTTCTTAATTTTTCATCCATTTTTCACCCACTTTCCAGATGGCGGATGATATTCCCCATGATGGTGCTCCTCCCGAGGTTCTATCTCCATTATCACCCCCTGCTGAGCTTGAGGAGCCGGTGATCGCCGAGGCCGGTGAGGTGGCAGAGGACATCATAGCTAATCTTGAGGCGGAGTTTGCTCCAGAGCTCAAGCCAGTGCCATTACCACTAAGTGTGCGGCCCTTTGATTCCATGACGTATCATCCTCGCACACATATACTACCGCCCGGAGGCATCAGGAACTTCAGTGAGTTCGCTCGTGGCGTGCTAGAGGACCTCCTACTGAGGGAGCTGAACTTAAACTTTTCCTCCAGCGCTACCGAGGTATGAACTTTATTTTCATGCATTCCTTCCTTTCCTTTAACTGTATTTCTTGCACTACCTTTTATCTGAATGCTCTTTTATCACTGTCTTTCATCTGATTCACCTTTTCTCTACCATAGGGGGACTCCCGTGCTTACAGGGGGTACGGGGCGACAACAGCAAGGGACTGGTACTATGAGCTCCCCGTTAGGGTCCGCAACATTATTGACAAGGCCGACTTCAGCCTATTCTGCTCCGGGCTCTCACGGCACATAGCGAGCCAAACTTTTCTCGGGGCGTTGATAGAGAGGTGGTGGGACACCACCAACTCTTTCCACCTCTCTTCTGCCGGGGAGATGAAGATGACTACTTATGACTTCGCCATGCTCACAGGCTTAGGAGTAGGGGGTGATTCGAAACCCTTCAACATGGACATGGGCGAGTGGAAGGCAGTATGGATTCACCTGCTCGGAGCGCGCCCACCTTTATACCGGCTGACCATGGTGAGGTACAGTTGGTTTGCCGAGCAATTTCACAGGAGTGAACCCGAGACACCAGAGTAGATGGAGCAGTATGCCCGAGGCTTCTTGATGTTTCTATTCGGTACTACCTTGTTTTCGAACAGGTGGAACACCGTGCGTTTATATTTGCTGAGCACCTTAGTGACACTGCCTCGAGTGCGATTCTACGACTGGGATGAAGCTGGCCTTGCCACCCTCTGTGGCTACATGAGCTCCACTTCTGGGATGAGGGGAGAGCGAGTTGGAGGCTACTGGAGAGTCTGGGAGGTATGCGCTACACCTTTCTACTTTTGTACTTTCTGTTTTCACATCTGTACATAACTTGTGCTTTCTGCTTTGCACTTTCTGTATCTGTTCTTACATTTGTGCTTTCTGCTTTGCACTTTCTGCTTTATATTTGTTCATGCATTATGCTTTCTGTTTTGCACTTTCTACTTTAATATATGTTCATGCATTGTTGATAACACCACTGCCCTCTCCTTGTAGTTGTGGGTTTATGCCTACTTCTCGACTCTGGCTTCGGAGCCTGTGGAGGAGATTCCCTTTGTGGTGCCGTACTCACGATGGTATGACGGCCGGTGCTGGCGTTGGAGCCGCGACGACACGACCTTCGCCTTCTTTCATCGATACTTCGACACAGTGGCTACCGCTGAGGTAACTCAAAACTCACAGTCATTTTTGCTTTACTACTGCTCTAAGTTCATACTTCAACAACTGACGGCAACTAACAATCTATACATTCTCTGTTTACAGATCATATGGCAGCCCTAGGCGCCGATGTCAGTTGGGGTGAGGGACCAGTATGTGGGGGCCTGGGCCATATCCTGATTTCAGATTTTGCTAGAGGGCTCAGTCTGCCTGGCCTGGTTTCTAACCGAGTAGTTTGTATGCCAGACCGTAGGCTTACCTGATTCGGTCATTCCCATGGCACCCCCAGTGTCTATGAGGACAGTGGATAGCCTACTTGTTGAGGTGATCATCTAGTTCATGGTGGGCCTAGACGCTGACTTCTTCAGAGTGGAGGACGACTACACGACATTCATCTAGACTCATCTCGTGCCCCCACTATGGGCGTTCGCGCAGGCAAGGCAGTAGGAGCTCCTGTGGCAGATGAGGCCACTCTGGTGACTAGGGCCCATACTAGAGGGGCCCCTCCTATTGGGCAGATTACCGGTTGGCTAGAGATTCCCACTGTGCTCACATGTTGGCAGAGGCAGGGCATGAGTATGTTAGGGTCCGAGGCGTACCTCAGGTATGAACCACACTCCATAATTTGCACCCTACATTTTCCATTTCAGATATTGATTATTCTAGATATTGATCATCCAAATGCACTTGCAGGCACCCACGGAGTATACAGAGAGCCTCCTCAAGCTAGTTGCCTCTCTAATCGGCATGGTGCAGAGGAGAGAGACCCTGTTTGGTCTCCACGGTATCTAGGTATATTTTTCTATTTCAGCATGTATTTCACTACTAACTCTGTTGTGCACCACACTATCATATTCCCACTAATACATTGGCACTTCTGATATAGTCTTCCCCAAACTGCACTGATACACTACATCGGCACACTGTACTCATACTGTATCTGGTTTCTGCATGACACTCATTCTACACACTTTGCCTATATGTGATACACACACTGTAGCTGATATGTTGATGATTGTTTTTCCAGATTCCATCTATACCGAGGGCACCGGTAGTAGTAGTAGCACCAGCACCGGCAACACCTCCTCCAACAGCAGGGAGGAGAGAGAGACAGGCCCTAACACGCAGCTGAGATGTATGCCACGGTTGAGGCAAGGATAGGGGTACGCGAGGTCAAAGCAGCCCCTCGAAGCCCGTTTTGAGTGTTGATGATGCCAAGACTAGCGACTCCGAGGAGGCAGCGAGTCGACATTCTAAGTCATCTGAGAGCGGAGATGACAAAGCTGGCTCGGGGTCTGGGAGCGGAGATGATGCCGAGGCGGGCTTTGAGGCGAGAAGCAGAGATGATACTGGCTCTGGTTCAGAGTCTGATTCTAACAGCGGTGTTGATAGAGATGGTGCCCCTGAATCCCCTCCAAGGAAGAGGACGAGGAGGGCCTCTCGAGCTTGAGATGACTGGCACAAATTTTTTATATTTTTGCTTAGTTTCCTTTTGTTTGGTAGCTTAGCACCTGTATAGCTTCATATAGGTTTTACTTTTGCTTTTGAAACTTGTACTCATCTTTTGTAAAAACCATGATCAGAATAAAACCTCGCAATTTTTATGAAAAGTGTTATTATTTTTGCATCACGAGCACCATATTTGCTTGAAAATGGAAATGGAATTCAATTTGAAAATGAAAACTTGGCACGATGTTCTTAATCAGGTAATGTACCGACCAATGACCAAAATACAAAATACAACTCAATAAACAAAGCAAAAACAACTCAAACATAGATATACACATTTGCTAAAACCAAAAGACTCAAAACAAGACCTCAAAACACAAAGATCAAGACAAAAGCCAGGCTGCCAAGACTGCCCAGCACACAAGTGGATAGCAGGCCAGAAGTGGGGTGCCGGCCACAAAAAGTGGGTTGTTGGCCACAAATAGTGGCCTACTGGCCACAAATGTGAGGAACCTCGAGAGAGATGACAGTTGGCCTCCACTCACAGCCTTATCTTCTACAAAAGGTCCTCCTACGTGATTTCTTCTCCAGAACCTCATTTTAGCTGTTGTTTCTTCCACAAATGGAGATATTCCTTGCCGAGAAGCTCATGGATTGGATAGCCACTTTAGATGGCACGAAAAAGGTAAATTTCTGGGGTTTTGGCATAAATACACTTTTTCTGTTAAGCCACACTCCACTTTGCTTTCCATTCCTCTATGTCGCGGCCCGATGTTGGGACCCGATTACACATGTATTTTGCTTCAAAACACAAGAAATGTGCCCGACTCTTGAAGAATTTCGGGCATTGATGGGAACCTGACACGATAGGAAATCATACCTCAGCCCCGTCTCGGGGTCAAGAGGGATTCAGTGCTGTACAATCTTAGGATCGATTCCAAGCATGTCTTTGAAGGACTATGTGAAAACATCTTTGAAATTTTTTAATAAAGCGATTAAACGCTCGCGCTTCTCCGAAGACAACGTGGACCCGATCTGGACCAAGCGCGGATCCTTCTCAGTACACATTAATGGCAATGATTTCATCAACACAAGGTTTAGCAAACATCTCCTCCTCTCGATTAATTAAGTTTTTCAAAGCCAAAGGAATTTATTCGCCTTCGTTTTCATTAAAAATTTGAAAATCTTGGTTAATACAATAAACCAATGGCACAGAAAAGTACACAGAATCTGCAGAGTTTTCATTCAAAAGGTCTATATCTTTGATTATAGACTCAAACGAAAAGCTGAATGAAGACCTAGGTAGGACTTTGGTATCTGAGTTACCACCCCCAGAAATACCAAACTCAAACTCAGAAGAACTTGAACTTGATCCCGACCCCATAGACTTAGTGGAATCAGATTCTAGCTCATCACCCGATTCAGAACTGAACATATAGCCTTCCTCTAGCTGCCAGGTAATATGTGGTGCCCCTGATGCATCCAAAATGCCACTGGTTAGGTTCACACCCGGTTCTTTCCCAATTATGGAGACAGTAAAGTTATCCCCCAAGTTCTCTAGGTCGGCCGAAGGATCTGTCAGGAGACTAGCCAGTGCTACCCCTACTCCAGGTTCGCTGTCATCTGAGTCACCTTCCGTGCTCTATTCAACTTTGATGCTTAGTTCAGTCCTTTCGTCATCAGCATTGTCCCGCAACTGATGGTCAAAAAAGATCTCGAACCCGGGGACACACTGCTTCGAGGAATTTACCCAAGGCTTAAGAAAGCCACAAAAAGGGAAATCCTCTCATTCCCAAACAAAACGGCCATTTAGTGTCTCTTGGATTGGCCTGTGGATGAGTTCATAACGTTTTTCGGCTTGGTTGGCCTTGGCTTTGCCTCTCATCTCTTCCCCCTTTCTGATCCAGTCTTCTCTGGTGGGCACATAGCCCAATCCAATGACATGTGGGTTGTGTGGCACATCTGTCAGTGCTGCAATACCTTTCCGACCACTCCTTTTGAACCCCTGTAGACACGCCCCGAGGACTCCCGAGCTCCGTGCGCGAAGGCACAAAATTCGTTTTGTTCTCTAACTACTATAAGTTCGGACTCATGTCATGGTTCTGAATCTAATCTCACAATGTGCGATGTAAGATTGATAAATCACCAAAGAGTCCAAATCTGGCAAATCGTTTTGGAAAACTGATTTTAATAAAGAAGTGCCAAACATGGACTGCTTTGCCAGATATAGAGTCACCACCTAAATATTTTATTTTGGGAGAATTTAGGAAACCCTGACTCGTGCCTAAGGCCACGTGTCCGTCATCACCAAAGTTGCCTCGGCTTGGGAACTTGGGTATGAGAGGGGAAGGTCATGGAATGAGCACCCCCGCTCGCCCGATCAAAAGATCGGTCTGTACTAAGCATAATATTTTGTTTTTGAAAACACATGTGCTCTTATTCCGGTTAATTAGCTAATCTTACTACGTGATGCGCATAGCATACAAGTATAGACTAGATCGCCTAATTTGGAACAAAACATTGCATGTTCATTTTGTTGAAAACGGTTTGAAGTTTGCTACTCGCAAGTAGGCTAAATCGCGGATTTCAATGAATTGTTCCAATTCAAGCAATCCAACCTTCACCCACAGGCATTCAGGCTGTTATATCAAATAAGCAGTTAGCTTCATGGCAAGCATGCTTTCATGTTAGTCAATAACACACATGCAGTATGCTAAAGTGTAAACACTCACAGTGTACTCCGAGCCAAAACAAAGAACTAGTTAAAAATCATGCATGATCCTAGTTCATGTTAAGATGGCTAATGCAACACATGCGAGAATGCAACTAAAATAGGCTCAGCTATTCTAAGATGGCATGTGAAATGCAACTTGATACATGTATTCAAATTGGAATCGAAATGCAATGCAGTTAGTATGATGCGTCGAGCCCGATGCATGCAAAACAGTTGAATGGATGCACACATGCAAGCATAAGGTATGCTAAACGAAATATGCCCTAAAACTAACCATCATAAGCGGTTAAGTAAAAGGGAGAAAGAAATGGGGGTTGGAAGACATACATCACACACATGCACGCTTATTACAACAATTGGTCCTCTCGATGGAGGGACCGAATAAGAAGCTAACTAGCTAATCTAAACTAATTATTACAAAACGAACTAATTAACTAATCCTAGTTAACTAATTATTACGAAACAAATTGAAATAGCTAAACGCATTTACTATTAAAGTATAAAACGAAGTATAAGCTAGCTATCTAAGTATGAAACGTCCCTCTTTTTCCGTGTTTGGACTAACACCTATTCCATACACAATGCAACACATAACATGGCATGCACAATGCTATGTAACATGGAGTTTGCAAAAATGCAATGCAACACAAGCATGCAAATATGCAATATGATAAAACAAACATGCAAACATGCAATGGAATAACATGCTAACAACATGCAAGGCAACATAACATAGCATACTCAATGCTCAATGGCATGCATGCTCAATGCAAAGCAACTTAAGATTCTAAATACAATGTGATGTATGCATGCACAATGCAATGCAACAAGGGCAACTTATCAATGCTAGGGACATGCATACTCATTGCAAAGGACTACTTGGCATACACAATGCAAGGAACTACATGGCATGCACAATGCAATGTAAGATGGTATACTCAAGGCAATGAATAATAAGCATGCACAATGCTAACAACATGAAAACTAACATGCTCAATGGACTAAAACCAAAATGGATAGACTTTAGCCATGCCCAAATCAGTGGCCATAACACCCAAAATAAAGGCACAAAAGGGAAGGTATGCATACACAATGCATTGGCCAACCAAGTAGGCCTAAGAGCACAACCCTCAAGAAGGCTCAAGGAGTGACAAATGCAGAAGTGTAACAACTCTAAATGCACTGAAATTAAGTAAGAAATGATGCCAAATCACTCAAACAATATAAGCATGGCATGCAAAGGTCCTTAAGCATGAAAGCTAGCAAAGAGGACTACAAAGAAGACATGCAATACATGGCACGAATGCATGAACCAACCACAAACAGAGCTCAAGTAGGTCAAAACATGGACCAAAGCAAGCTAAGATGGAGGCTCAAAGGCTTAGGCATGCAAGCATACACACTAGGCCATAAACAAGGCAATAAATGCACAACCCTTAGAGGCACTCAAAGGGTGGAAGAAGTGGGAACATGGCAATGCTACACACTCTGAAATAACATGATGAATGATGCCAAATCATGTACACAACACAAATGAAGCATGCTATAGTGCCCGAAGCTTGAAGCTAGCATAGGCACTTGTACAACAACTATGCAAAACATGAAGCATGTGATCAAGGCAACCCAAAACAGTCCTAGAACATGTCAAAATGAGTCTAAAACATGCATGGAAGGAAGCCAAAATATGCTAACACGAAGGGCATAAGGCATGGTGAATGCAAAGCAAATAAGGTGGATTACACTACACCTATTAAGACCAAGCATGGGATGACTTAACCAACAAAAATCAGAGTTATATCATGGAAAAATAACCCCCAAAACACATTGAAATGATAGCTCGCAAGCTTAGGTATGAAGGCATACGCAATGATTCATGTTAAGGCATAAAGGGGCAAACCCTCCAATGCATTGAATGAGTAAAAAATGCAAGTGCATGAGTATGAAACATGGACTGAAATCACATATGAAATGATGCCAAATCATTCAAATAGGTCAAAGTAAAGCATGCTAGTGGACTTGGCACACAAAGCTAACAAGCTAGAATGCACTATAGCTATACAAAACATGGCATGCATGACCAAAACAACACAAATCAGAGCTAGAGCATGCTAAAACATAGACAAAAGCTTCTTGAAGTTAAGCCAAAAGCATGCTAGAATGACATGTTAAAGCATGATGCATGTTAGGCTAATTCTTGGAAATACACTACAAGTGCATGGAGCATGCAAGAGGTGACCAAACCAAACCCTAACAGAGGTATCACATGGCAAAACATCACCAAAAACATGTTGAAATGGAAACAAAACAAGCTAGAATGACATGCTACTTCATGAAGCATACAAGACTAATTTGTGTGATTTGCACTACAAGTGTATTAGGCATGCAAGAGCCAACTAAACCAACCCAAAACAGATCTAAGGCATGTTAAAAAAACACCAAAAACCTACTGAGATGGCACCAAAATAAGCTAGAAAGGCATGCTCAAACATGAGACACACAAAGCTAATTTGTAAGATTTACACTAGAAGTGTATAAGGTAGGCATGGAATGACCAAACAAAGTCAAAAAAGATCTGAGGCATGCTGAAATAACCCCAAATACATGCTAAGAACAAGCCAACACAAGCTTAATAAACATGCTCAAACATGAGGCATATGAAGCAAGTATACAAAATACAAGGAGAGGGGATGACCCTCTCCTACTAGGGACCCCAAAACCACCTTTCCACCACTGAAAATCCTCTGGATTTCAGTGGTAGAAAGGTCATGCAAAGGCTACAACAAGAGCCTAGATGGATGGCTCAAAACAAGGCCTAACAAGGCCTAAGAGGGGGTAGACCACCCCCAACCAAAAAGTAACCGTAAACAAACTTCACAAGGACTGAAAAATAGAACTTTTTACAGTAGGAAGTTAGTCATAAAACAACATGCAAATAGGTTCAAAATCTTAAGCAAGAATGGGGGTTTTAAGGGTTAGAAACTCACCCTTGAAGACCACCTTCAAAACCAAAACTCCAGCAGCTTTTTCCAACCAAAACCAGTCCAAAAGCTTCAAAAACAACCTCAAGGGACCTCAGCTCCAAGAGTATGGTGTTTGAGTGTGTGTTTGTGTGTTAAAGTGTGGTAAAACTACACTTTTAAGGCACAAAATGAAGAACAAGAGCAATATAGAGACAAAGCTATATGTATAACTCTCCAGCCAATTTCTGAACCTAGAGGAGGGAGGAGGAGCCTCCCTCTTATAGAGAACCAAAAGCTAAAGCTTCTCAAGGAAGCTAAGCTTCAAGGCCATCCCTCCATACACGTGTATGGAGGATGGTTCTGGTGCCCTCCAGTTGTGCCAACTAGCCAAAAATATCTCCAAAAAGGTGACAAAAAGCAGCCGACCACCTGAAGTGGTCGGCCGACCACCTGAAGTGGTCGGCCGACCACTTTAAGTGGTCTCCCAAGAATAAAAGTGGTTGGCCATGGTGAGAGAAGGTCAGCAGCATGAAAACAAGCAAATGGTGTGGTGGCTGACCACTTTTGATGGTCCAAAGATCAGGGAGACCAGTTATCAGACCAGAAAACTGGCTGACAAGAAGAAAAGTGGTCTCCAAGGGGAAAAACTGGTCTCCCACCCTTGTACCACCTTCCAGACAAGGAAAACAAGGTTTGTACCAAAAACAAACCAAAACGAATGCAAGACGAAAGTTCGGGAGGCAATGCGCGCAGCCGGGAGCCTCGAAAATTAGCTGCTGAGCACCAAAAGTGGTTCACGACCACAAAAGTGGTCTCCCAAACCACAGTGGCCCTCCAGGCCAAGGAAACAAGTTGTGGTTCAAAAACCACGCCAAACGGAGAATGTTAAGCGGTCCCGAGACAAAGCGCGTGGCTGAAGGCTCCGAAAATCGAAAACAAGTCTCCAAATGGGAAAAGTGGCCTACGACCACAAAAGAGTGCTCTATAAGACCTCTCCTTCCCTCCAGGAAGAGAAAACAAGATTCGGTCCACAAACCGAGCCAAAGCACAAAGAGTTCAGAGGCCTAGAGGCAAGGCTCTCAGCCAAAACTCTGAAACCTCGAAACGAGCGCAACATGCACTATCACCGAGAGCTCAATCGATGACGTTTAAGTCTTAAGGTCGGTCAAAAATGGGGTGTCTACAACCCCATTCCTGGAACGTGCTGTAGTTTGTTCATGAAGTAGATGGATTGGGCACTGACATACATGCCTTCGTCTGCGACCAAAATGGTCTGTCCTACTCGAGCTTTAGCCAGAGTGAATCCCGAGAGGAATACGTCCTCGTCACCATGGTTGATCTCTAGCACTGGCGTAGTCACCTCTAGCGGCGGATGGATGGATCAATTCCCAGAAACAATTGCCACTCCTTTCCCATGAGGGTACTTCAACATCTGATGAAGAGTGGAAGAGACAACCTTCACATGGTGTAACCAGGGCCTCCCTAACAGCAAATTGAAGGTAGCTGGCACATCAAAGAGATGAAACTTGATTTCTTGCTCCGATGGGCCCACCTGGACTCTCACTTGCACTATACCCATGACCTCTCTACTAGTGTTATCATACGTCTGTATTACTTGGGTTGTGGGAACAAAATCCACTGGTTTAAGGCCAATTGCATTGGCGGTATGGGAAGGACCGACATTAATGGCCGAATCGGTATCTACCAACACCATCGACACCTATTTCTCCCTGCATTCCACAGATATGTACAACAGCTTGTTATGAGCCGAGCCCTCCGGCGGCAGCTCTTTGTCAGAGAAAGTAAGCTTTGGCCTGGCACCAGTTGGAAAGACCAAACCCACAACCTACTCGGGCATGGTGTCAATGGAAAATTTAGCCTTGTCCATTGCCGACAATACTGCCTGTCGGTGTACTCGTGAGGCCATGAGAAGACCCCAAATGGAGATATCAGCTTGAATTTTCTTGAGTTGTTTCAATACTGCCTCTTCTTCTAGTTGTTTCTCCTTCTGTTTCTCAGTATCTTTGTCTTTTCCAGATGCCTCCACTTGATCTAGGTGCGGCGGCTTAAAATACCACCCATTTCTTGTCAGATGGTCTATTTCCTCGGCATACCACGTATTGTTCGGAATGCAATTGCCCCAGTCTTCATCGGTATGGGCTAGATATAGATCATTACTGTCCCACCATTCATCCTCAGTGGCCGACAAACAGTTGTCCGGCTCTACTTGTATCACATTTACATCATAGGTGTCCCCTACAGGGTGTTGTGAATTTACAGTTTCCCGGCTGTCTTCAAATCTTCATCGTTCAAATTGCCTCAGTGCAGCTTCCTATTCAATATCTATGGTGTTCACAGCGCCCACTTCCTGGGCTGGGTTTTCTACACCAGCGTTCTCCGGCAGCTTTCCTTTCTCATCAGCCCTTCTGGCTACTACAGCTATCTCTGCTTCTTTTTCATTTGGTTTTATTCACATTTCTTCTTTCTTGTCTGGCTCATCACTCAGCCATCCAGTGTTCTCAGTTGATTCGTTCAGGTCAAACCACCCGATCTATATATCTCCCTGACCCTGCTCATCAAAAAATTGTAGATTGTCCAAATCCTCTTCGAGTTCGGCTAGATCATCCAACCCTTGGCTCGGGCCATCTTTCCTAACTACATTGATGTCTACCAAGGTTGGCAGCACCAATTCAAGCTTGATTTGACCAGTTGACATAATATAGCAACTTGGATCATACACCCTATCAGGTAAGTCCTCAGGACACTCTGGCAACAGACTAGTACCTTCCTCCAAGGTCGACTCCCCTTCCATTGTAAGTCTCATCACCACAGGCTTGGGTTAAGGTTCGGACATATCCATCATGCACAGATCTGTGCCTTCTGGAATTAACAACGTCGGTTTCGGTATGTGGGAGAGAGTAATATGTGTGCTGGGGTCGTAAGAGGTGGTGAGTGTATGGATCAGGTTAAGATTTCGAGGTGGGGGGACTTGGTTATGCTAGGAGTGGATTTGTGGTTACGTTTGGTTTTTGAGGTGGAGCGATCACCTTATTGTCAATGAGATCCTGAATCTCATGACGCAATCGAAAGCATTGGTCGGTGTCATGACCATGTTGTTGGTGAAACGCACAGTATTTTGTGGGGTTGTTTTTGGGTGGGAGACGATCAGGAAGTGGGCAAGGTTCTAAGGGTTTGAGGCGTCCTTTCTTGACTAACACCTTCATGGCTTCAGCGAGAGTCATGTATAGTTGGTTAAAAGTCCTCTAGGGTCGGGTAGGGTTGGACGATGTTTGTGAGCTTGTGTTGGTAAAGGGGTCAACAGTCTTGGTTGTGGTGACAACACTTACGTTTGACGGCCTCGTAGCTGTGCTACCACTGGCAGCATTGGAACTGCGAACAAACGGCCTTTTTGCCAGCTCATTCTCATCTGTAATAAGCCCCTACTTCATGGCATCTTCGATTGGCACTCCCATTTCATGAGGCTTTAGCTCTCCATCTTGTCACAAATTCATAGAAACCCTCCTTTGGTTCTTGGCGTGTTGCCTCAAGATCACGAGTTGTGACCTCAATCTGTGTATTGTAAGAATACTGAGCAATGAAGGCCTCGGCCATCTCTTCCCAATCCTGTTTGACAGAATCTTCCAACTTAGCATACCAAATGGCCATTATACCCGACATGGCGCGACTGAAGAGAGACTACTTCTGTAGTCTAGTTAAGCCTATTGGCCGTAAGATATCTGAAAACAAACGCAAGTGGACCATCGGATCCCCAGAGCCGTCGAATTGATCAATGTGCGGCATTTTAAACTGATCTGGCAGTGTAACTACAGAATCAGTATACCCGTCCTCTATGTCAGGGATGGAGTTAACCCCTTGTGCTCTCTTGAATAACGTTTCAAGTTTATTGACCTCGGGTGCAGTTGGGTCAACCTCGAACTTGAACGGAACCTCAGTCTGATAAACAGGGGTTTTGGAAGCTTGTGTTGGGATTGGCTTTGCTGGATTGCCCTGGTTTTCTTGAACATTGGCAGTATGAGCAGTGGCTCCGGGTGCTAGGATAACCGCAGTAGGTACATGGGATGCAGAGACCGAAGCCTGTTGTGGTTGATATTGTTGTAACTTGGTTAGACCTCGGCCTGACGGGCTGCATCCTGCTGTAGGGTCTCAACTGTCTATTATAGATGGTGTATCAGTTCTTTCACACTAGCTAGGGGATACTGTGCCATTAGAATAGGTGATCGATCTCATGCTGGGCTAGAAGTAGATAACTGTTCCTGAACCAGACTAGACACAAGTGAGCTAAGGGTTAACTGCTGTAAAAACTGAACTGGTGAACTCTGCCTGATTCTCCTTCGTCTTGTAACCAGTGGGAGTGAGGTAAACACGGGACTGAACTGGTGAACACCGTCTTGTAACCGGTGGGAGTGAGGTAAACACGGGTTGTCCCCGAACAAGATCCTTGGCTTTACAAAGTCTTCTGACTCAGGTCTAGAGTACTTGGGGGATATCCGAACTTTCTGAAGCTATGGTTTTAGACTATCTAACAAAAGAAATAAAACAAAAGAGCAATAATCAAAAACCACACAACACCTCAGCTAAGATGTTATCAACACATACGTGATCAAAGCTGTAGGACTGTACTCCACACTGAATTCCACCCCCAAAACAAATACCAAATTTGCAACTGCTATGCACATTCCTGTACAGTTTCACTATAAAGCACATACCAGTTAAGAGAAAGCCAAAACACCACTATGAGAGGGCAGGGTTACCCTGCCCTAGTTTTTTTCATGAACTAGGTTTCACTATTTTAATCAAGCGGTTTCACGGAATCTTATATTTTGGGTGAGCATCCTGTCCAAGTTTAGAACAGTCTCTATGGCTTTTCTATATGCAACTAGGCCAAATGGTCAAAAGGGGTACCTCAGCATGACTACCTAATACCTCTCACACCTAACATCGAGAAGTGAAAGGAGGATCAAACGATATAGCGGTAGTCCAGATCCAATGTGTAGACACCCCATTTTTGACCGTCCTCAAGACTTGGACGTCACCATTTGAACACTTGGTGATCATCCATGTTCGTGTTCGTCTTGAGTTCTCGGAGGTTTCGGCCGCGTGCCTTGCCTTGAGACCTCTCGACTTGTGTTTTTGCTTCTGAGGGCAGGGAATGGCTTGTCGGCCACCCCAACACCTCACCGGCCATGGCTTGAGGCCACCGGCCCTCTTTCTTGCCACCGGCCATTGGTGATGGCCGGTCGGCACTTTGTTTAGTCGGCCGACCATTAATTTGGCCGATTGACTCCTTTTCTGGCCGAGACCTTTTCTTGGGGAGGCTTGAACCTTTTGAACCCCCTGTTTTAGCTTCTTGAGGAAGCTTGAACCTTTTGAACCCTTGGTCCTAGCTTGAACCATTTGAACCTTTGCTCTAGCTTCTCCAAGAAGCTTGACCCTTTTTAGCTTCTCCAAGAAGCTTGAACCTTTTTAGCTTCTTGGAGAAGCTTGAACCTTTTTAGCTTCTTGGAGAAGCTTACACCTTTCTAGCTTCTCCAAGAAGCTTGAACCTTTTTAGCTTCTTGGAGAAGCTTACACCTTTCTAGCTTCTCCAAGAAGCTTGAACCTTTTTAGCTTCTTGGAGAAGCTTGCACCTTTCTAGCTTCCAAGAGAAGCTTGCACCTTTCTAGCTTCTCTTAGAAGCGTGGCACCTTGCCTTGTCCATATATAGAAGAGCTCCTCTTCCATTTTAAGGGTTCCAAGAATTGGTCTAAGGCATACAAGAGTTGTATCTCTCTATATCTCCACATCCAAGCTCCATAGGTGTTGGTTCTTGGCCCCTTTGCACACCACCTCTCAACCACACCTCTCCATCATCCATCTAAGCTTCTTGGAGGCCATTTTCAGAGGCTAAGGAACTGGTTTTTGGGACCAAAGGCTGCTGTCCCCGTTGGTCTACAAGGGTGAGCATCTAACCCTCTTTTATTCCCCGTTTTTGCACACACTTTTAGCCTATCTTTCTTGCTGATTTGAGCTTTGTGTATAACATAAAAAAGTTCTTTTTTTTTGTGTTTAAGATACTTCATTAAGGTCACTTTTGTGTTTGGGGTCGTTTACCCCCTCTTAGGCCTTGTTTGGACTCATTTTTGTGTGTTTTTGGTGAGCTTCGGGACCACCTTGTTTGGGCCTCCTCACCATTGAAATATTGAGGGATTTCATTGGTGAGGATGGTGGTTTAAGGTCCTAAGAAGGAGAGGGCCACCCCCTCTCCTTGTTGTCTTCAAAAAGTGCCATTTTAGCCTCATGTGTGAGCACCATTTTTAAGTGCATGTTGGCCATGTCTTAAGTGTTATTTGGTAATATTTTGCCATGTATTACCTCTTTTTTTACTTGGTTTAGACACACCATGCATGCTTAGCATACTTGTCTTGTAATGCCATGAAATTGCCTTAACATGCTTTGTGTTTTGAGCCTTGTTTCTAGCATGATTTTGGCTTAGCTTTGTGAAGCTTTTATGCATATTTTGGCATGATTTAGGTCTGATTTTGGTTATTTGGGTCATCCATGGCTTGCTTTGTATAGCTACCATGCAATCTAGCTTGTATGCCTTGAGTGTTGGCTCCTCTACCATGCTCTATTTGCATCATTTCAGTGGTTTGGCACCATTGGTTATGATATTTCAGTCCTTGCTCCATGCTCGTATGCTTTCATTTGATGCCCCTTTAATGCTTTATAAGGTTGGTGTTTCATGCTCCATGTTTAGACATTTGTGTATGCTTCCATGTGTAGGTCATTTAGATGCCATCTAAGTGATGTTTTGGGACATGATTTGGGACTATTTTGATTCACTTTGATCATTTGCTTCATGTGTCATATGATCATGGTTTAAGTCCTTGGGCTAATTCCAAGCTTCTATGTATGCTTTGCTTGTTTTGCTTACTGGATTTGGCACCATCTATGACATGATTTCAGAGCTTTCCATGCATGCTATTCGTCCATGATTATCCTCTTTTAAGTGTGCTTAAAAGATGCTCTTTAATGCTTAAGTGTTGGGCCATGTTTGCATGCATTGTTTGTGTGTGTATTTGCCTCCATTCCATAGCATTTTGGCTTCCTATTTAGACATGGCCGAGGCTTGTCCATATTAGTCTAAGACCACCTTTCACATGTTGTTCAAATGTGGTCACATTGCTTCATGCTTTGCATGCTTGCTTGCCTAGGTTGTTATATACCTTGTATGTTTGCTTGCATTGACATATTGCATCCTTAGCTCACATGCCTAGGTTGCATTGCATTGTGCATGCATTGCCTTGCCTCTTGAATTGAGTATGATAGAGGTTGGGTTTCTTTGTGCTTGTTTGCATTGCATTTCATTTGAAATCAAAATGCATACTTGGTTTCTTGGGCCATCACGCATTGAAATGCGCGATTAGTGGTCCGAGAATCAAGGACCATGCCCCTTTGAGTCATAAATATGATAAGGGATGTGGTGGTACATACATTTGCTTGAAATGCATTGCCATGCCTTGTTTTGCCCTCTGTTGCTGTCAAAACAGGATTCTGCAGGAAGATTTGGCCGGCCGGCCATCTGCAGTGCCGACTGGCCATCCATCAGTGGCCGATGGCTTCACAAGTAGCCGGTGATCATCTCCTTTGGCCGGTGGCCATTCCTCTTGGCCGGTAGTGTTCCCCAATGTCCATGGAGCATACCTTGGGAATTGTGCAATTTTTAGAGGAGCAAAGCAGGGAAAACAGAGGCAACTTGCGCATGGCAGTGGATTTCCGGGCGAAGCCAATCTGAGCATGCGTGCATCCCTTTTCCCGAGGCCCTTTACTGCTTTCAGTAGCTTAATTGATTTATTAATTAGTTAAGTGGACTGTAATTATTTAATTAGCTTGTAGGTTAATTAAATTGTATATTCTTTCGGTCCCTCCGAGCGAGGGCGAATTTGTAATAAGTGTGGGTGCGTGTGTGCATGTCTTCCAATCCCCACTTCTTTCTCCTTTTACTTACCTGCTTTCGACGGTTAGTATTAGGGCATATTTAATTTAGCATACCTTATGCTGTGCATGCGTGCATCCATACATTTGTCTTACATACATCCGGCTCGGCACATCATGCTAACTGCACTTGTATTTCAATTCCAAGTTGAGTACTTGTTAGTTGCAGCATTTCACATGCCATCTTTAGGGTAGCCGAGCCTATTCTAGTTGCATCCTGTATGTGTTACATTAGCCATCTTAACGTGAACTACGATCATGCATATGATTACTAACTAGTTTCTGTTTTGGCTTGGAGTACTCGGTAAGCATTTATGTTTTAGCATCCTCACATGAGTGTGAGTGTTGCCATGATAGCATGATTACCATGAGGCTAGCTGCTTATGTGTATAACTGCTTGAATGCCTGTGGGTGGAGGTTGAGTTGTTTAAATTGGGACAATGCATTGAATGTGAGTTTTAAGCCCACTAGATAGTGGCAAAACCATCTTTTCTAAAGCTCACCCGAGGGTGGCAAAACCTGCATTTTAGTCTACTTACGAGTAGCAAACCATTTTCAAAAACAAACATGAAATGTTTTGTTCCAATTTAGGCGATTTGGTCTATACTTGTTTGCTGCGCGCATAACATAGTAATTCTAGGCTAATAACCGGAATAAGAACGCATAATGTTTTCAAAACAAGATATCATGGTTAGTAGAGGCCGATCTTCGGATCGGGCGAGAGGGGGTGCTCATAGCTGACCTTCCCCAATCGTACCCAAGTTTTCGAGCCAAGGCAACTTTGGTGATGACGGACACGTGGCCTTTGGCACCGAGTCAGGGTTTCCTAAATTCGCCCATAAAAAATATTTAGGTGGCGACTCTGTATCTGGCAAAGCAGTCCATGTTTGGCACTTCTTTCAAAAATATGTTTTCAAAAAACGATTTTCCGGATTTGGACTCTTTGGTTCAGGTTAAGAACCGTGACAATTTGAGTCCTGAACTGTAGTGAGCCCAAATGACAGAACGGGAGTCATCCTCCCAGGGCGTTCGGGGACGTCTATACAATGGTTGTGTTCCCATCATGGCAGAGCCTACGACCGGTCAGCCTTTTGGCAAGCTTTTGGGCAAGCCTCCAGTAAACCTTCCAGGAATAGCAGATTGCAAACACAGTGACTTAAGCGCATTAATGCAAATGCAATGCAAAGAACATATAAGTGTGGATAAAATTTCACATCATGAAGTTCGAGTCAAGTTCTCTAATTTCCCAGCAGAGTCACTAGAAAGTGTAGCTCAACATTTCGTGCTCCTTTTGGATATGATAGCCCTACAGTTCAGACTCCCATGGTTCTGAATCTGATTCCACAAGTGCAATGTGAAATAGACCAACACAAAAGAGTCTAAATCCGAAAAATCTTTGAAAAATCGATTTTGAATCAAAATGCCAAAAATGGACTTCTTTGCCAGATACAAAGTCGCCACCTAAATATTTATGAAAAATTTAGGAAACTCATGACTCGTGCCAAAGGCCACGTGTCTGTCATCACCAAGATTGTCTCTGCTCGGGACTTAGGGACGAGAGGGGAAGGTCATGAATTGAGCACCTCACTTGCCCGATCGCAGATCGGCCTCTACTAATCACGATGTGATTCTTATTTACATTATATGCTCTTATTTCAATTATTAGGTTATTGTTACTATTTGATGCGCAGACAAGTATAGACTAATTTGTAAAAATTGGAACACTTTGATTCATGTTTGTTTGAAAATTGTTTCAAATATGTACCACTTGAAAAAGTGATCTCATATGTACATTACTCAAATTGTTCCAATTCAAGTAATTAGCCTTCATCCACAGGCATTCAAGCAATTCATCAATTAAGCACTTAGCCTCATGGCAACAATCACACGCATGGGATATGTTAAAGCAGCAAAATGCTCACCTAGTACTCCGAGGCAAGCCAAAAAAAAAACAAAAGAGTTAGAAAACATGCATGTTCCTAACTAATGCAACATGACTAATGCACCACATGCAATAGTGCAACTAATAGGCTCGGCTACTAATTATGGCATGTGAACCAATTTGATAGCATGCATTCCAATTTGATAGTATGCGTTTTAACATGTATTCAACGAAGTATGTAAATGTAGCTCGACTTTTTCGCGCCCCTTTCAGAGAGCTTGAATTGGTCCTACAGTTCGGACTCCTGTCACGGTTCTGAATCTAGTCTCACAAAGTGCAATGTGAAACTGATAAACACCAAAGAGTCCAATCCGGAAAATCTTTTTGGAAAATTGATTTTGAATCAAATAAGGCCAAAACTGGATTGCTTTGCTAGATTACAGAGTTGCCACCTAAATATTTTTTTTTGGAAAATTTAGAACACCCTGACTCGTGCCAAAGGCCACGTGTCCGTCATCACCAAAGTTGCCTCGGCTCGGGAACTTGGGTACGAGAGGGGAAGGTCCTGAAAAGAGCACCCCCGCTCACCCGATCAAAGATCAGCCTCTACTAAACATGATATGTTGTTTTATAAACATCATGTGTTCTTATTCTGGTTATTAGCTAACTTTACTATGTGACACACACAAGGAAGTATAGACTAAGTCGCAAGACTTGGAACGAATTCAACTCATGTTTGTTTTCAAAAATGGTTTGAATTTGCCACCCTCAAGTGGGCTAAAATGCGGATTTTCCATCAAACATGATGGGCTTAAAACATGATTTGCCACATCGCAAAGTCGGCTTAAAACTCTCATTCGTTGAATTGTTCCAATTCAAGCAACAAGGCCTTCATCCACAGGCATTCATGCAGTTAATCATATAAGCACATAGCCTTATGGCAAGCATGCGAAACATGGCAACATGGCAATCACACTCATGCAAGTATGCTAAAGCATAAAACTTACCGAGTACTCCAAGCCAAAACAAAAACTAGTTAGAAAAATGCATGATCCTAACTATACAAGATGCCTAATGCAACACATGCAATATGAAATTAATAGGCTCGGCTACTAATATGGCATATGATTTCGATTTGATAACATGCTTTGAAACACGTATTCAAAGAAGTATTGAATTGACAATGCAGTTTGAATGATGCGCCGAGCCTCGGTGCATGCAAGACAAATGAATGATGCAAATATGCGAGCATAAGGTATGCTAATCGAAAATGTCCCTAAACTAACCATCAAAAGCGGGTAAATAAAAGGGAGAAAGACACGGGGTTGGAAGACATGCACACACGCACGCACACTTATTACAACATTGTGCCGTCGCAAAAGAGGGTCCGAATGAATAATGGCTAAGCTAACTAAGCAAAGCTAATCAAGCTAATCTAATTAAACTAATTAGACTAATTATTATAAACCAAACGAATAAAGAAATAGCTAAGCAAAACTACTTAATTATTACAACACTTACGTAATTCGCAAACTAGTTTTTTAAATTACAAAGCCAATGTACATTAACTAAACATGTAGAGCACTGAACTACACTTCCTCAGCTCTGCTTTGGGAAGTAGAGGATGCATGCACTCAGTTTTCGCCCCGAAAAGTACTTCGATTTTGCTCTTGAGAGGCTTTGTTTGCAGGGGTTGAACATACTCCAAAACTTTCTGCTCCACCTTACTAAATCAATGTTGAGGATTGCACCAGTGGCCTGCCAGCCATGAATGCTTGCTGCCGGCCATCTGCCAACCAAAAATGTGCCCTACCGGCCAAGGATGAAGCACTGCCGGCCATCAGTAAGCCACTGCTGGCCACTGGTGCTATGAGTCACCACACTACAACAAAGCACAAACAGAGGAAAATGGAGGGTTTTCCAAGGGTATGTTTATACTGTGCCCCTCCTTTTCATCTTAAAACATCAAAGGAATAGCACTCTTGGATCCAAAACCGCCAATCAAGCATTTTCAATGCATGATGGCCAAAGATCCAAAGAGTACAATTTCAATAAATGCACAAAAATAAAACTCTAGACCACTACCTTGTCATGGATGATAAGTAGATTGTCTCATTTCATCACTTTGAGTATGAAATGCTCCAATCTACCTTGTGTGCAATATGACGTCCGATTGAACACATGCAATGCAACACAACATGCTTAACTTGCTTAAGTTTTACTTGTCATGTTTTATTTACTCATTTAAATTACCGATCCATTCTTTAACTGGTTAAGTCCAAGGTGAGAGTCCTCTAATGGAAAGAGGGTTTAAACCACAAGTACCTTGAGCATGAAGGAGGCCTCATGCTGTTCGTAACGAACTCCCGAAGGAATTAAACCATTAGGCATGAAGGTCTCAATTCCACACTCAAGCCAACAAGAGGCTTAAAGCTACTTTCAAAACAAAAGGAAGAGTGAAGAATAGAAGGAGATTGCAGAGCTTTCAGTGCTGAAATGACATGCAAAATGATACCACAACATGCAAGTAACTCATGCAAAACATGTTTAAAAGCTAAAAACACCAAACTAGTGAAGATCACAACACTATAAGCATGCAATACAAAGATCTAAAGGTACAAACACTCCCAAACAGTCCTAAAACAGTCTAAGAGGAGTCCTAAAACATTCTTGAGGTGAGCTAAAAATAGCTAGAATAGGAGGCCAACACATAGTACAAACTAAGCTATTAAGCACAATTGCACTACAAATATATAAAGCAAGCCTCAAGTGACCAAACCAACTCAAAACAAAGCTAAAGTTAGTCAAAAAAAGTAGCAAAAACATGCTGAGATTAAGGTACAAAATGCTAGAAAATCATGCTCACATGTTAGGCTATCTAGGCTTACAAACAAGACATAAGGAAGGGAGGCTACCCCCTTCTATTTTGGACCTAAAAACATAGTTTTTACCACTGAAAATCCCTTGGAATTCAGTAATTAAAAGAGCCAAAAAAGTTGTTTTAGAAAGCTTTGAAAGATGGCATAACAATTTAGCAAGCAAGCTACAAGAAGGGTGGACCACCCCTATCTCCAAACAAACCTCAAACCACTATTTTAGACCATA
Organism: Camellia japonica; assembly: GCA_030407325.1. Classification (NCBI taxonomy): domain Eukaryota; kingdom Viridiplantae; phylum Streptophyta; class Magnoliopsida; order Ericales; family Theaceae; genus Camellia; species Camellia japonica. The sequence goes on along the minus strand of JAPPVO010000031.1, from coordinate 42,993,313 downwards.
AAATAGAGATTTTCAAAGGTCAAACCAGCCTCAAAACAGCATGAAAAGATGGCAAAACAAGTCTTTAAATTAAGCTTGAAATACAAGTGTCTTACCTCTTGAAGACAAGATGGAATTTAAGTAACAAAAGCAAGCCAAACCAAGCCAAAATCCTCTTCTAGAGCGCAAATAGGACCTCAAGCAACCTCTACTCCATGTGAACAAGTTTGATCAGAGCACATATGCAAGAGTGTAGAGAATTCAAGCTATAAGGCACAAAATATATAGAGAGAGAGTTCTAGAGAAAGAGGGAGAGAAATTTTTTGTCTTCAAAAATTTTCTAACCCCCACATGCAAGAGGAGTCTTCTATATATAGAAGATGCAAAATCCCCTTAAAGAGATCTAGCCATACATGTGCAAGCAGATGACTCAATCCGTGCAAACAGCTGGCACAAAATATCAGAAAATATCTACTGATACACTGGTGGCCGGCCGGCCATCAATGATGGCCGGCAGGATAAAATCCATGGCCTGCAGTGCCCAAACAAAAACAAACTGAAAGGACCTAAACATGGTCCAAAAATGAGACAGAATTGATGCAGGGTTTGGAAACCTCAAACCTGTGGCGTTCCTCCATGGATTTCGAGCGCTCGATGAGCAACCAAGCTCATCATCGGATGAACCTGCAAGAACATCCAAGTCTTGAGGACGGTCAAAAATGGGGTGTCTACAGTTGCCCCTCTTTGACAGAAATCAGAGTCACAAAATGACGTGAGTGAATGTCAAAGCCTAAAGACGACCCATTTTGACAAGGCCGCAAGACTTAGACAAACATTTAAGATGACAATATATAGTTGTGCCCGCAGGCTGGGGCAAAATGAAAATGGTATGCACAATGCAAGAATATAACTTGTGATCATGCAATGAGGTTGTAATAAAGCATTTAAATGCAAATGTCATATGAGGAAGAATGCCACATGTTAAACAAACTAATGAGGTACACTAATTTCGTACATGAGAAGAAGTAAGAAAATAAATAGGCCATGCGTGAGAATCACAAGCCGAACTGCATTTCATGCAGAAAGGATGTAAGAAAATTATGCAATCCTAACTGCACCTCACGCAGGAATGGCTAAGAGTGACTGTCGGGCGCATCCGAGGTCTTAAACAAAATTCCGATGTGCTGCACGCGTAAAGGAAGAAGGGATGATGTGAACACCGGACTCGCCCATGTGTTTCTAGAGTGTAACATCCTAACGTATCGCACGCGAGAGGACAGATGTGTGAATCTAGGGACACCCCAATATTCCGAACCGAAGGGAACAGTGATAACAATTGAAACACGTCCAAATATTTATAACCAAAACAAGGAGTGGTATAAGCATCAAAGCACGTTCCAAATGCTTCTAACCAGAGCATCATAACACGTCACGCGCGAAAAGGAAAATAGAGCGGTGCAAACACCGGAGGGTGGTATAAACATCGGGACACGTCCTAAACGCTTATAACCAAGGGGTAATATAAACATTGGGAACTCGTCCCAATGTTTCTAACTAAAATAAGGTGTCGGTGTAAACACCGAGCGTACCTGAATGTTTCTAACCAATGAGGTCGTATAAGCATCGGAACACGTCCCAAACGCTTCTAACCAGAAGACAGTATAAACATCGGGACACGTCCCAATGTTTCTAACCAAAGAGGAGTCGGTGTAAACACCGGGCGTACCCAAATGTTTCTAACCAACGAGGTGGTATAAGCATCGGAACACGTTCCAAACACTTCTAACCAGAAGACGGTATAAACATCGGGACACGTCCCAATGTTTCTAACCAAAGAGGTGTCAGTGTAAACACCGGGCGTACCTGAATGTTTCTAACCAACGAGCTGGTTTAAGCATCGGAACATGTCCCAAACGCTTCAAACCAGAAGATGGTATCAACATCGGGACACGTCCCAATGTTTCTAACCAAAGAGGTGTCGGTGTAGACACCGGGCGTACCCGAATGTTTTTAACCAACAAGGTCGTATAAGCATTGGAACACATCCCAAACGCTTCTAACCAGAAGATGGTATAAACATCGGACACGTCCAACGTTTCTAACCAAAGAGGTGTCGGTGTAAACACCGAGCGTACCCGAATGTTTCTAACCAACGAGGTGGTATAAGCATTGGAACACGTCCCAAACACATCTAACCAGGAGGTGGTATAAACATCGGGACACGTCCCAATGTTTTTAACTAAAGAGGTGTCGGTGTAAACACCTGGCATACCCGAATGTTTCTAACCAACGAGAGAAGTGTAAACATCAGGCGTACCCGCATGTTTCTAGCCAACAAGAGAAGTGGTGTAAACATCGGGCATACCCGAATGTTTCTAACCAGCAAGAGAAGTGGTGTAAACACCGAGCGTACCCGAATGTTTCTAACCAACGAGGTGTCAGTGTAAACACCGAACGTACCAGTAATAACCCTATTCTGTATTATGCTAATTGATCTTAGTTATGATTGTGACTATGCGTTTAATATGATTTTGAGTGCCATTTAAATGATTATATGTGGTTTTGAATTCCTATCTGTTCACCGTAGGAAAATATGTTTGATTTTCTGCGTTAGAATTTAAATTGAAGGCCTTATCGGCCATAGAAATTGAAATTGATTACTGTAGACACCCCATTTTTGACCGACCTTAAGACTCAGACGTCACCGATTGAGCGCTTGGTGATGTTGCATATTGTGCTCGTTCTGAAGTTGCGGAGTCTCGACCGCGAGCCTTGCCTCCGGACTTCCGGACTCTTTTGTGCTCTGCCTCGGTTTGCGAACCGGGTCCTTGTTTTCTCTTTTTTCTCTTTCCGAAGGGAGGGAGCGGTCTCGTAGATCATCTCTCGGTGGCCATAGGCTACGTTTCGTGGTTGTAGGCCATTTTTCCCATTTGGAGCCCGGTTCTCGGTTTCGGAGCCGTCGGTCGTGTGCCTCGATTCGGGACCGCTTAACCACCTCCGTTTGCTCCGGTTTTTGGTATACACCTTATTTCCCCCCTTTTGAGGGACACTGTGGCCCGAGAGACCAACTTCGTGGTCCAACGCCACCTTCGGTGCTTAGCAGCCTATTTTCGAGACCCCAGACCGCGCGTTTTGGCCCCTGAACCTTCGTTTTGCATCAGTTTGGGTTCATTTTTGGCGGAGACCTTATTTTCATTGTTAGGAAGGTTGTAGGAGGGTGGGAGGCCAGCAATTTTTCTGAAAAACCAACTTTTCTCTTCATTGCTCTTCGTCGCCCGTTTTTTCTTACTAGAAAGCTGGTTTTTCCCATTCCCGGGCCACTTTTTCTGACTTTTCACCACACATTGTGTTGTACACACCTGGGAGGCCACCAATATGGGTAGGCCGGCCAGTAATTCCCCCTGACCCTTTTGAACCTTTCTAAAAAGTTGGCTTTTCTCTCTCCTGAACCACTTTTTCTGGTTTTTCTCTACACAACTGTGTTGCACTCACCTGGGAGGCCACCTTTTTGGGGTGGTCGGCCAGTAATTTTGCTTGACCTCTTTGACCCCTGGTCGCCGGCTAGGGGAGGTGGCCACCTGACCCTTTTGCACCTGGCCGGCCATTTTTGTCCCTCCTGGTGCATTCCAGCTGTGCCAGCTGTTTTGCACCAGACCCTCTGTCCGAGGGTCTGTCCTTTTGGGGGAGATTTGAATTGGTTTTTCCCCCTTTTCTTTGGCTCCTCTCCCTCTATATAACAGCACCCTACTCATTTCTAAGGGTTAGAAAATCAGCTAGGCATTGATATACCATCCTCCATATCTCTCTCATCCAAGCTTCAAAACACCCTTGACCTTGCACCATTTACACACCAACCCATAGCCTACACCTCCACACCATTCCAGCACCTTGGAGGCCATTTGCAAGGTTGAAAGCTCAGAATCTTGGACCAAAAGCTGCTAGGAAATGCTCTTCAAGGGTGAGTCCCTATTTCCCCTTTTCTTGCTTTTTGCATGATATTATCCTTATTTGCACATTTTTGGGCTTCGACCTGAACTGAAAATAGTCTTATTTTGATCTTATCTTCATGTTTGATCAAGAACTTTTTTCTGTTTGAGGTCTTCTACTCCCCTTTGTGCTTTATCTCTCTTTTAGGGCTTATTTGCATGATATATTAGCCTTATTTGTGAGCATTTCTGGGCTTGAGCCAAACTGTAAAGTGTCTTATTTTGAGCTCCTCTTCAACTTTTTTGAAGGGCTTCTTTGTGTTTGAGGCATCTGCTGCCCCTTGTCATTATCTCTCTTTTAGGGCTATTTTTGCATCATATTTTAGCCTTATTGTGAATATTTTTGAGGCTCGATAAACTTGAAAAATCTTTTTTGACCTCTTCAAGTTTTTAAGGTCACTTTTCTGTTTGGGGTCTTTTTCCCCCTATGCATGCTTCATCTCTTCATGAATAGGGCTATGCATTAGAGCACTTGCATTGGCCATGGTTTGGCCTCTTAGCCACTGAAATCCAGTGGATTTTCAGTGGCTTAGATGCATCTTTGAAGGCCAAAATCAGAGGGGGTTGACCCCCTCTCTCCTTGTCTTGTTTGGTGGTCTTTTAGGCCTTCCAAAGGGACCCTATTTTGCATGCATTGAAGTCACTTTTCAGGCTTTATTCTGAGGGTTTTGAGGTCTGCCTCAGCTCTTTTGAGGCCCTTTTGGTCATATTTTATGTCTATGATGCATGTGTAGAGCAATCCCATTCAAGGCCTCTCAAAGAGGCCTTTCTTTGCATGTTTCCGAGACTGATTCCAGGGCCTATTTGGTGGTTTTAGGGCTGTCATAACCCATTTCCAGAGTTGGTTTGGTCTTGCTAAGTGTCTATCTTATATGTGCTTAATAACCCCTTGTATGGCCCTCTAAAGGAACTCACCATTTTTGCATGTGTTGGCTGCATTTCAGAGGTTATTTGGGCATATTTTGACATGTTTTGTTCACTGATTTTTTCTGTTTGATGAGTTCATACACTTCACATACATGCCATGTAAACCATGTTTGCTAGTCAAAGTTGCATGCTATTTTAGTCCATCATGCTAGCATCTTTTGGTCACACTTTGAACTAGAAATGTTCATGTTTTGGGACTGCCTTGGCTCTGTCTTTGTGCTTCTTAGTCAAAAAATGCATGCTTTGTATAGCTATAAGTCAATACATGTGCCTAGTTTTGAGTTTCGGGGTTTACTTCATGCATCGGGTGCCATATTTCCATGTTTCGGGATCATTTAGCATCATGTTCTGTGCTGGAATTTACATGTTCATATGCCATCTCTCATCCTTTGCCATGCCTTGTTAGAGTTGCATGTTGCGTCTTAGGATCGGTCCTCGGTTTACGTGCATGTGTGCACGCATTTCGGTTGTCTCCTTTTCATCTAATGGCTACTAATGTGAGTGTGGCTGAGGTCCACTCATGTTGGTGTAAGTCCATCATGCATTGTGTATGCCATTTCAATTCTATAGCATTGTGTATGCTAGGTTGTGTTAGAGCATGTGTATGTCATGTTACATCGAGCATTGTGTATGCCATTTCATAGCATTGCGCATGCTAGGTTGTATGTTAGTCACATTGTGTATGCATCTCATTTGCATTGTGTTTGGGATAGGAGTTAGCCCAAGCACGGGAAACGAGGGACGTTTCGTACTCCGAGTGACGGAACGTGTCTCAATTCCCGTCGCCGACACTCCGGATTAACCATGATGGAGTCTCGGCTTGTTTGTTTATATGTGCATTCATTTCACATTGAGTCGTGCAATTCGACTCCTCGGCCATCATGCATCGAGATGCGTGATTGGTGGCACGAGGATCGAGGTATGCATACATGTGTGAAAATACTTTGCCATGCCTCTTTCTTGCTCTCTGTTGCAGCAAATCCGAAATCGGCAGTCTTTTGGAGCTTCGTGCAAATATTCCGGGCTTAATTGTAAACAGAGGCTAATTGGGGCATCGCAATGGATTTTCGCGCAAGGCAACTCAAGCATGCATCATTCATCATCGGAGCAGAGCTGAGGCAGTCCATAGGCTTGCATGCTAATTTACTGCTTTCCTAGATTAATTTGTTAATTAATTAGGGTTTTGTACTTATTCGGGCTGTATTACTTATTGGACTGTATTATTTATTCGGACCCTCCGCGCGAGGGCAATGTTGTAATAAGTGTGCGTGTGTGTGATGTATGTCTTCCAATCCCACGTCTTTCTCCCTTTTATTTACCAGCTTATGATGGTTAGATTAGGGCATGTTTCAATTAGCATACAGTATGATAGCATGTTTGCATTCATTCATCTGTTTTGCATGCACCGGGCTCGGCGCATCATATCACTGCATTGTATTTCAATTCCGAGTTGAATACATGTTAGCTGTAGCATTTCATATGCCATGTTTAGAATAGCCGAGCCTATCTTAGTTGCATTTTGCATGTGTTGCATTAGGCATTTCTGTATAGTTAAGGATCATGCATGGATTTCTAACATAGCTTCTGTTTTGGTTTGGAGTACTCGGTAAGTGTTTACGCTTTAGCATCCTTGCATGTGTGTGAGTGACTGCCATGATAGCATGCTTACCATGAGGCTATGTGCTTATGTGTATAACTGCCTGAATGCCTGTGGGTGAAGGTTGGGTTATTTGGATTGGAACAATCATTCGACTGTGAGTTTTAAGCCCACTAGATAGTGGCAAAACCATCTTTTTCTAAGCCCACCCGAGGGTGGCAAAATCTGCATTTTTAAGCCTACTTGCGAGTAGCAAACCATCTTTCAAAACAAACATGAAATGTTTTGTTCCAATTCAGGCGACCCGTCTATACTTGTATGCTGCGCGCATCACGTAGTAAATCTAGGCTAATAACCGGAATAAGAAGCATAATGTTTTCAAAACTAGATATCATGGTTAGTAGAGGCCGATCTTTGATCGGCGAGCGGGGGTGCTCACGAAGTGACCTTCCCCAATCGTACCCAAGTTCCCGAGCCGAGGCAACTTTGGTGATGACGGACACGTGGCCTTAGGCAACGAGTCAGGGTTTCCTAAATTCCCCAAAAATAAAATATTTAGGTGGCGACTCTGTATCTGGAAAGCAGTCCATGTTTGGCACTTCTTTCAAAAAAATCTGTTTTCAAAAACGATTTGCCGGATTTGGACTCTTTGATGATTTCATCGGTCTTGCATTGCACTCTGCGAGATTAGATACAGGACCGTGACATTGAGTCCTTGAACTGTAGTGAGCCCAAATGAACACAACGGGTTTCCCTCCCGGGACGTTCGGGGACGTCTATAGTTTTTGGCGACTCTGCTGGGGATTTAGAGAGCTTGACTCGAACTCATGATATCTTGTTTTGATTACACTTATGTGTTTCTTTGCATTGCATGTGCATTGGTGCGCCTAGGACACCGTGTTTGCCATCTGCTATTCCTGAGCGGTTTGCCAGAGGCTGCGTGCCATAAGGCTTACCGGTTACGGGCTCTGCCAGTATGGGAACACAAACCCCAGTTTTACCGGGGCACCCTTTTGACCATTCGACCTAGTGCATATTCGGAATCCGTAGTGACCATTCCAAACTAAGACAGGTTGCTTACCCGATATAAGTTGTTTGAAACCGCTGCGTGCGTAGTGAAACCCTAGTTCCTGACAAAATAGGACAGGGAAACCTTACCCCTCCATAGGGATGTTTTTGGCTCTCACTTGCTTGCTATGTGCTTTTAGAGTGCGTCTCTACAGGAATGCATGTATCAGTTTACAAGTTTGGGTATCAGGCCTGCAGGCACCAGTTCAGTATTTTGGGAATCAGTTATCTGCGGGTATCCGATTCAGTTTTGGGGGAGCAGTGATTTTGGGGAACAGTGATCAGTAGTAGAGTACAGTTATTCAGCTATGCTTGTGTCTGTTCTGATTAGGCCAAAATGCTGCGTGTTTTCTCTTTCAGAGGGGGGTTCAGAGATTTAGTACAGAATAGCCAGTGTTCTCCTTTGCTGAGGCACGATAGACATCTGATCCGTCAGTCACCATTCAGTTCAGCGGACTTATGATGACGTAAAGTTCAGAAGAAATTGTGGTTATGGCAGCCGCATTGAACCAAGGAAATCTTGCAGGATGAGACCAATGTTGAAATACCATACCGCCCAGGTCGCTTGCCGCGCGCCCGGTCTGGACGCCACAGTTGTGTCAAGCTCGTGAGCCTACCACGTTTGAATTAATGGGAATGATTGGTGATCTTCAGCGATCTGTGGCTGATCTCGCCTACGGAATGTCGGCTTCGTCACCAACCCCATCCTACGCCGGGAATTGCGTACCGCAGGAGCCCCCGCTATTGGGGCGAATTGTGATCGAGCTCAGCCAACCTGAGGCTGTCTCAAGCTATAGCAATGACGTGTCAACAGCAGCCGGGTTTCGCTCTGATATAGCAACCCAAACCCTCAATCAAGCTGAGGCCAGAGGTAAGAATAACGTGGGAACAGATGCCGATCCCATTGAACAACTGCTGTGGGCAGTCGAGGCTTTGAAAGCCGGAGGATTGAGTAAACAGCAAATATTCGCAGTGGTGGCTAAAACTGTGGATGATGCTTTCCCCACTCCAACCGAGGGGAGTTCCAGCCAGATAGAAAATCGGGATAGGCCCCGTCATACCAGAACAGTTCCCTCCAATTCTAACCCTGCACCGGGAAAAGATCAGAAAGCCAAGGCGGCACTTGCCGATCCTTTTGCCAGTGCGTCCGGCAAAAGTCAGCAAACTTCGAAGTATCTGCCCGAGGGCGTAGAGTCTTCCACGCCCTTTATATGCCTTTGTCCAAAGCTCTCCAAATCCTTGTTGGACAAGGCCATCTCAAACCCCTCGAGCCTCGGCCTCTCCGAACCCTCTTCCGACTACGCATGATGCGACCCAGTACTGCGCGTACCATCAGCAAACTGGCCATACTACCGACAACTGCTTCCGTCTTCGCCATGAAGTACAGGATCTATTTGACAACGGGGTCATCCTCCCGCCGAGCTCAGCAAAGTCTATCGGCACTGAATCGGTGAACTTGAGGGATAATGTGATGT